>PVJS01032416.1:0-22785 GCA_004027185.1 Glis glis | reverse complement strand
CGCAAAAAAAAAAAAAAAAAAGAAGTCTGAACAGACCTATAATGAGCATGGATATTGAATTACCAAATGAAAGCTTCCCAACAGAGAAAAGCCAGGGGTGCATGGCTTCACTGGTGAATTCTACCAAATATTCTGAAAAGATTAATGAAAGTCTTTTCCAAATTCTACCAAAAAGTCAAAATGGAATTTAGACTTACAAACACATCTTATGAGAATAGCTTTGTCTAACCTAGGCAAAGAAACCACACGAAAACCACAGGGCAATAACCTTGATGAACATAGATGCAAAACTCCTCAACAAAATACTAGCAAACTAAATTCAACAGCACATTAAAGAGATCATAAATCATACTCTAGTGTGACTTACCCTTTGAAGTCAATGATGGTTTTACCTATGAAAAAGAAATTAATGTAATCCTTAACAGAACAAGGATAGAAAATTACATGATCATCTCAATAGATATAGAAGAAGTTGAGAAAGTTCAACAACCTTTTATGATAAAAACTCCTCACAAATTACAAATAAAGATAACTTACTTTAGTATGATAAAGAAAAACGACTTTCTTTTGTGGTGACAAAATATTATGGCATGGAATGTGGGTTAGAAAGGAATTTCCAAAAGAAAGCGTCTAGCTACAGAGATTTATTTAAGAAAGTAAGAAATAAACATTCAAGGGATAGTGCAGGCCATTTCCAGAGTGAGAGAGACGTATTTAGGGGTTCATGGCTCCTCTTTTATAGGAGAATTTCATTAGGAGTGGGTAGGAGGAGGTATGTGAAGATGACATCAGTTCAGTAGTCACAAGATGATTCAGGGTGCTTTGCTTGTCTTTCTGGTCCTGATGAGGACTTCAAGGAAATGTCAGACTCTGTTATTTTGATTATAATGCAGCTGGGCTTGCGACTGGGACAAGTCCTTGAGGTTGCAATACAGCAGGTGGGGCTCATCGAGGTCTGTGTTCAGAACACATTCCCGGGGCTTCCTGAAGCCTCTACTCGGCTCCCTCCCAACGTAAGCTTGGAAATAAGCTTAGAGGAGGAAAGATTTATTTTGGCTCATAAGTTCAAAACTTCATGGTCAGCTGGCTCCATTGCTGTGGGTTTCTAGTGAGGCAGCGCATGATGGTGGAGAGGGTGTTATAGAGCAGAGCCTGGTCACGTCATGGTGACCAGGAAGCAGAGAGCAAGGAAAGGGCTGAAACAAGGTAGACTCCCCAAGGGGCATGCCCCCAAGGACACACTTCCTCCAACTAGGTTTCACCTCCTACACTTTGTAGCACCTCCCAGTAATCCATTCAGTTGTGAATCCCTCAGTGAATTAATCCATTGCTAAGGTCAGAGCTCTCATGATCCCATCTCTTCTCCACCTCTGAGCATTGCTGAGGTGGGGAGGAAGGACTTGAATAAAGAACATATAGAGAAATCTTTCCACTCAAAATATGCAGTAAAACAATCAATAGGAAAAGTATGAGAAAATTGTGAACATTTTAAAAGACATGGAAACTTTATTTTACATCTAAAGATAATACAGATTTAAAATAAGCCTGTGAAATAATACTCAACACTTGTATTTATCAATAAATTCAAATTAACCTATAATCTTAATACCCTACACAATTTCTAGTATTAATCAAAGTAAAAAGATTGATGGTACCAAATGTTATCAAGTATATGGAGCCACAAGAACCCTCATCTATTGCTGGTAGGTATTTAACATTATAAAATATTTTTAAGAAATGCTTGATAATTTCTTATAAATTTAAAAATGTATCCAAAATATTATTGAATAATTGTTCCTGTGTAGTAATACAAGAGAATAAAAAATATGTGTTCAAAATATATTTGCAAAGTAAATAAATAAATAAGGCTTATAAAAATGAAGTTAAATTAGCTTTATTTATAACTACCTAAAACTAGAAATGAACCAATTGTCCAAGGAAACAAATAAACAAATTGTGCTATGTCCACACAATGAAACATTATTTAGTATAAAAAATAACAAATTTATGAACAATATATGACTGAGTCTTGAGAACATTATTCTAATCTAGACTTTATAGGATATCTACTTTATATAATTTCATTATGGTGGTAATTATAGGATTATATACATCTGTTTTTTTTGGTACTGGGGATTGAACCCAGGAGCCTTCTACATCTGAGCTACATCCCCAGCCCTATTTTTTTTTATTCTTTATTTTGAAACAGGGTCTCACTAACTTGCGGAGGGTCTCACTAAGTAGCTGAGGCTGGCATGAACCTGCGATCCTCCTATCTCAGCCTCCCAAGTACTGGGATTACAAGTATGTGCCACCACACCCAGCTAAGTATTATATACATTTTACAAAGCAAGTTTTATTGCACACAGAAACTGTGTGATTTTATTGCACCTAATTATACCTTATTAAGTGTATTTGAAAATGTTTAGGGAAATTAGAATAAAAATTAAAAAAAATTCCAGTATCATGCTTTTAGAAAAAACAAAGTGAATATAAGAATAAGGTTTTTTGAATAGAGGAGATAAGACTTTTCAAGAATAGAAGAATCCTCAAATCGAAATAGCACACCAAATATAAAGTAATATAAATCAAGTCAGATTAATAATTTTGTTCCAATACAACTTGCATTTATACGTGGTACATTCTCTTTTGAAATTTATCTTCAATTTCAGTAAAATTAATGCTATTAATTGAATATCCATACAAAACTCATTTATAAAATGAGGTTATTTCTATGACCACCAATAAATACGCTTCATTCTGTTTATTCAGAAGAATCCTGTGTGCTTTAGGGTACCAGTGGTTTTGATTCATTAATCTTTCTGTTCTTGCTTCTTAATCCCAGGATTGTTCAGTTCAGTGAGCAAGACACATTATAACTTTACTTAAATAGTATATTCTTTAGGTACTTCTTGGGTAGGCAAAATCAATTCCAATTTATTATTATTTATTTAGTACACAAGAGGATTAAAATTAATATTGCAATTACATATTTCACTGTATAAAAGTACACATATAAAAGTAAATCATATAATTATTATCAAAATATAATAAACTTTTATAAGGACATTTTTCAAAAAGCTAATAATGTACTATTGAAAAGAGACACAATATATTCTGTATTTAGAAATACTTTTATTCACTGGGACTAATAATAATCCAAAAGGGTGTGCCTTGAGTGAAAAAAAGTAACAAACAGAAGAACATAGGTGACTATAAGTTTCAAAGGAAGTAATTGTTCAAAATTACCTAGATCTTTCATTCTTAATGTTTTACTCCAAAAGACAACATGGGTGGTGCTCAGAGGATGTCTCAGTTGGTCTTGAACTTCAGTCGCTGCTTTGCTTTTGACCCTTTTTCACCATCCTACTTCAAATTTGATACTTATGATTTCTACTTCTCAGATTCTTACTCTCCTTAACCGTTCTTTTTTTTTAGTTTGTTTAAAGAAAAAGTATCGATACATTGTAATCATGCATCATATGAGGTTCAGAGCCATAGAAATATAAATTGCACATAGCACTTAGGGAGCTTCTCCTGGCTCCCATCCCACTCTCCCCCCTTCTTTGTACATTGTACTGAGATTGGCATTGATGATTTCGTATATGTACACAGTGTCAATGGAAGTGTTTCTTGCATCAAGTCTCCCTCCCTTCACCCACCTTACTCCCCAAGACCTCCTCCTCCCCAATCCTCACTCCACTGTGATTTCTCCTCCTTTGTATGGAGTTCCTTGTGTGTCCCAATTTCTCCCTAGCTTTCACATATGAGGGAAAACATATGACCCTTCATTTTTTGTGACTGACTAATCTCACTTAGCATAATATTCTCTAGTTACATGCATTTTTCTGCAAATGACATAATTTTATTCTTCTTTGTGGCTGCGTAGAATTCCATTGTGTGTATATCCCATAATTTTATAATCCATTCATCTGTTGACGGATTATGAAACCACCTACGCTGGTTTCATAATTTGACTATTGTGAATTGTGCTGCTATAAACTTAAATATGCATGTATTACTATAATATCCAACTCCTTTGGTAAGATACCCAGGAATGGTATAGCTGCATCATATATCCATCCCCAGTCTTCTGAGGAACCTCCACACTGATCTCTAAAGTGGCTGCACTAATTTCCAATCCCACGAACAATGTATAAGAGTTCCTACTTTCCTACATCCTCACCAGTATGTATTGTTGTTTGTATTTTTGATCATTGCCATTCTAATTGCTGTTAGGTAGAATCTCAGTGTAGTTTTTATTTGCATCTCTCTGTTTGCTAATGATATTGAACATTTTTCATATATTTATTAGCTATTTTTATTTCTTCTTTTTGTGAAGTGTCCGTTTAGTTCTCTTCCCCTTTCTTGATTGGGTTATTTTTTTTTTACTGTTAAGTTTTTAAAGCTCTTTATATATTCTAGATATTAGTCCTTTATCAGAGGAATAGCTTGCAAAGATGTTCTCCCAATATTATTGACTCTCTTTTAAAATCCTTTATAGTTTCCTTTGACATTCTAATATGAAGATTCACTGTGATCTGTCACTCTTCCATAGATCTTCTTGAAAAAGCCCTCCAGTCCCCTGCCCCCGAAACTGTTAGACTTTCTTTCGGCCCTACATTTTATCTCTCTCTGCAGAAATATAGAAATTCAATGCATTTAAGCTGAGAATATTGATTCTAAGTATGACAAAATGCTGAGTTAAATGTATTTACATTTGTTAATGTTGAAATAATACTGTGAGAAAGTTCAGAATGTTTTATTCCCAGTGTAAATGAAAGACACCAGCCTTTGCTTTAGAACAAGAGTCCAAAATATTCAACAATTGAAGGCAAAAAAAGCTACAAAATCTATAATTTCAGAAAGTGAACTGAAAGCATTAAGTATTAAAAGTTAACAGATACACTGACCAATTTATTGACAATTATGAAGTATTATACACAATAATTAGAGACACATATTCCTTTAAGTGCACAAAACTTACCAAGATAGATTAGATATTTGGTCATACAATAATATTCAATTTATTTACAATGATTAATGCCATACATATAATACATTCTGAAAACAGATTAATTGTATTACAATTCTATTACACAAGACATGTGGGATAATCCTGATTGTTTATAAATTTTCACAAACTTCAAAGAAATATTCCATCAAATTTGATATATTTTGAGCTGAATAAAAATGAAAGTACTGCCAGGCATGGTGGCGCACGCTTGTAATCCCAGTACTTGGGAGGCTGAAACAGGAGAATCACAGGTCCACAGCCAGCTTCAATGATATAGTGAGGCCCTCCATAACTTAGTGAGACCCTGTTTCAAAATAAAGAATGAAAAAATAGGGCTGGGGATATAGCTTGGAGGTAGGATGCCCCTGGGTTAAATTCCCAGTTAGGCAAAAAAAAAAAAAAAAAAAGAAAACACATTTCCAAACTTAAAAAATGAAATCAAATCAATTTGTAGATATAAATTGACATATCTGGATGTTTATGTTACAAAGATGGAAAGGTTAAATTAATATAACTTCTAACACAAGAGGATAAGTAAAGAGCAATTTAATGTAAGAAATAGAAATAGCATATTAAATATAAGTATAGATACAATGTAATAGAATATAGTCAAACAATCAGTGAAACATAGCATTAGCTTTTGAAAAAAAAATAATCTTGGTAAATCCTTAAGCTATTTTGATTCAGCGAAAGAAAAATGTCATGCTATTGAGATGGAGAAGCAGCAAAGTACCATGATTGCAAATGAAAGGTAGGCTGTCACTGCAGAACCTGGAGATGCTAAAAGGATAATAGACAGTGACTTTTTGTCAATAACTTTTACAGCTACATTAATGGACACGTTTGTTTAAAAATTGACTGAATATGAAACAAGGAATAATGAAAGTTTAGATATTCCTTAATTGAAGAATATAATTCTAAATTTAAAATATCATGTACAATACATCCAGTTGCAGATGGCCTCATTTGTGAATTCTATCAACCATTTGAGAAAGAAACTGTGCCAAACTTACATAAATTGCTTCAAGAAATAATGCAGAAAAGGTGTCTAGCTCATTTTATAATCTAGCATTACTTTGAAATACATCCAAAGTAGACCAATACTCTTCATCAACAAAGAAGTAATATTCCTCAACTAAGAAAAGCAAATATAAGACAAGAATATATAAAAAGTACAATACAAAAAGTACAGTAAACTAGGTCCAGGACAAATTATCTTTAGGTGAACAGCATATATCTTACAGATCAACAATAAAATAACATACAAACCAATACTTAAAAAAAAATCATGTAGACAAAATGATTGAAGAGAGTCTTCACAAAAAAGATTTGGAAATGGCCCATAAATCCCACAATACTTAAGATTTAAATTTTCTAAAAAATGTATACAAAATAAAACTGAGATTATGAATACAGTCCTACCAGAATTTATATAAAAAATTTCAACTTCTAAAAGTACAACCATTTTAGAAAACAGTCTGAATTTTTTTGATAAGCCAACCACACTCCTATCCTATGATCCAACAACTCTACTTCTAGCAATTTATGTAAAAGAAAAGTCAAATATACATATTCAAAACATGAACAAGGATATTTATAACAGTGGTATCCATATAGCTAAAATTTGAGAATATTACAAATGCTCATCTACACTAAAATGAGTGAAAAGTATATATTCAATGGAATTTATCTCAGCAATAAAAGAAACGGATGATACACACTATATGAATGAATCTCAAAAATATGATGCTAACTGGAAGAAGCCAACAAAAAATGGCCCTTATTATATTATTCAGTTTACATAATGTTCTAAAACAAACAGAACTATTTGATAGTAAATGAAACCATAACTATTGTGGCCTGGGAATAAGGAGTATAAATTAAGTGGGAATTAGATTAAAGCTGGCAGAGTAGAGGAAGACAGCACATTTCAGCTGCTCTGAGACTCAGAACTCAGTCAGTGGAAAGACTGCTTCTTGACAAGAGAAGAAAAGCAGTCAGAAATCAACGGAAGAAAGACAGTCAAAACATGGTGGAATTGGACACAGCACAGAGAGCAGAGGACTGAAAAGAGCTCTGTGCATCTCATCTGGTGAGTGAAGAGTGGAGACAAGTACCATCTTGGTGAGCCCAGGCCAAGGGCTGGCTGCTGCTAGGACCCAGTGGCTTTCAGAGACCAACTCCACCAAAGACAAAGCAGAATCTTGTCTAGCCAGTGATTGCAGAAAACCATCATCAAAACCAATCACGTTCTTCTCTTCATGCTCAAATACATCAAGACAGGACTCCCCAGGCTGCCCAACCAAACCAACTAGTGAACTCCTGTGACTGCAGCTGAATTCATCCCTTCCTGCAGGGACCCTAGCAGCACTCATCAAGACCTTGAGTTTACAGAACATCCCATCAGGAGCCTGAGTGGCAATAAAGACTAGTATGGCAACAAACACACCTGAGGGGCCTGTGTGTCACAAAACATCCTTCAGAGGTTGGAGCAGGGTCTACAGTTGGAGACAACAGAACAGTGAATTAACAAATAGTTCCTAGAGGAACTTGGGAGGCGGGACTTAGGGATGGCAGTTTGCTGCACACCTGCAGGGTCTCCAGCAATCACCACAGGACTGCCAGCAGTGGTGTCTGTGGGGTGAAATAATTCAGCCAATCATGCTGAGAAGAATCATGCTCAGATGGCTATAAACTCACACCTGGTGGCACCACAAGCACCAAGGCCTAAGGGTGACAATGTCTCCCAGAATCTCAGCTGCCCAGAGCAGCAGTGGAGATCCTGGGGCTAAATATCTCAGCAGCCCAAGCCCCAAGCTCATAATGGTACAACTCTCCCTGACAGAGATTGAGCCCTTAAAGCAGGGAGGCCAGGGGACAGCAGGGAGTCACATGATTACAGCTACAGACTAGGAATGCAACACTCTCTCTGCCAGCTGAGTTTGGGCCTGGTGATCACACATGCCAGTGACTGAAAGTGCTGTGACTAAAGGTGCTCCAAATCATCACACCCAGCAGATCAGCAGTGGTGTCCCTGGACCATCAAAGCTCAGCGAGCCAGGCCACAAGCTCAAAACACAGTCATTTCTGGCCCTGCTGAGATTAGGCCCAGTGATCATAAAGATCATAGGTAAGCACTGTGCAGGGTCTCATGGATTCACAGGCAGCAGAGCAACGGTACTATCTGTGGGACATTAAATCCCAACCAGCAGGCTGCAGGCACTGAACAGAACTTGATACTTTCTGACCCTGCTGAGTTTTGGCCTGGAGAGCATGGTGGCCTGCAGCCAGAGATTCCTGCTTGCCTGAACTAAGAACTATATCTTTTTAAAGAGATTCTGGGAGACAAACTCAAAAGTCTGATTATATGAGACAGATTCATGGAGGCAAATATATACCCCCAGCATAGGCCTTATTACAAAGGAATAAAAATAGGCATAGGACTCTCACACAAAGAGGAAGAGGATGCATAGAAAACAGAAATACAAATCTGAGAACTCTGAAAACATGAGAATGAAGACCAATGAGGAAACAATAAACTCCCACAACTCAACAACAAGGGAGATCACCAATGCTGAGCTGCAGAAAATGCCAGAAGGAGAATTCGGAATTTTGATTTTTCAATATGATCAAAGCTGTCACACATGAAATCAGAGTATTGTACAGGAATTGAAAGACCATAACAATATAAAAAATTGAGGCCTTAAGTAGGAACCAAAAAGAGGCTTTGAGTGAAATGAAGGAGTCAATAAATGAATTAAAGACCTCAATAGAAACCACCTCTGGTTGACTAGACTGCATGGAAAAATAGAGTCTCAATCTTGGAAGACAGCACATTCAAAACTGACCAGGCCATCAACAATATAGAGAAGACAAAATGAAAACACAACCAGAACATCCAAGAAATCTGGAATGATATGAAAGACCTAACTTACAGATAATAGGCATTAAAGGTCTAGAAGGACAAACCAAGGACATTAGAAATCTCTTTAGAGAAATAATATCAGAGGATTACCCAAACATAGAAAAAGAATTGGGCATCCACTAACAGAAGACATTCAGAACACCAACAGGACAAGATCAAAGAACTTCTCCATGCCACATGATAATTAAAATGACTAATATAGAGGTCAAGAAAAGAATCTTAAATGCAACAATAACAAAAGAATGGGTGACATTCAGGGGCAAAACAATAATAATCACTCCAGACTTCTCAACCATAGTCATGAAAGTCATGAGGGACTGAAACGAGGTACTCCAAACCCTGAAAGAAAACAGCTTCCAACCAAGACTGCTATATCCTGCAAAGATATCACTCAAAATTGATGGAGGTAAAAACCTTCCAAGACAAACAGAAACTAAAAGAATTCATGACTATTAAGCCAGTATTAGAGAAAACACTTAAAGATATAAAACAAAAAGAGAAAAAAGAAATAAATACCATAACCAGAGAAAGGACAAATTCCTTCAGATGGGCAACTAAGCAAAGAAGAAATAGCACTGTATCAAACAGAAAATATAATTCAAAATGACAGAAAACAAAAATCTCTCAATAATAAAAATGAAAATTAAAGGTCTAAACTCCCTAATTGAAAGGCAAAGACTGACAATATGGTCTAAAGAAAATAATCCAACTATATGCTGCTTGCAAGAAACTAACTTATAGGCAAAGATAGCCATAAGATAAAGGTGAGAGGATGGAAAAAAAATATAACATGTAAATGGAGACTGAAAACAAGCAGAGGTAGCAATGCTCATATCTGACAAAGCAGACTTTAAGGTAAAACAGAGAGACAAAGCAGGTTATTTCTTACTAATAAAAGAAATAATCCAATAAGAAGATATAATGATAACATTTATGCCCCAAACGTGGGTGTACCAACTTTTATAAAACAAACTCTGCAGGATATTAGGGTTAAAGTAGACCCAAATAATATTGGGAGACTTCAACACATAGCTCATACCAGTAGATGGATCTTCCAGGCCAAATATGAGAAAGACTTGTCAGAGCTAAAGAGCACTATAAACCAAATGGACCTAATAGACATATACAGAATAGTACAACCAACAACAGATGAATACACTTTCTTGTCAGCTGCCCATGGAACCTTCTCCAAAATAGACTACTTTCTGGGCCAGAAAGCAAGTATCAGCAAATTCAAAAAATGTAATATAATACCTTACATCTTTTCAGATCAAAATGGAATGAAAGTAGAAATCAACAACAGGAAGTCCAAAAGAAATTACATAAATACATGAAGACTGAATAATATACTTTTGAATGAGCACTGTATCATAGAAGAAATAAGGGAACAAATAAAAAAAAGTTTTAGAATTAAACAAAAATAGAGGCACAACATAACAAAATTTATGGGACGTGTCGAAGGTGATTCTAAGAAGAAAATTTATAGCACTGAGAACCCACTTAAGAAAAACAGAAAGTCACCAAATAACTTAATGGCACACTTCAAGGATCTTGAAAAACAGGAACAGACTAATCTCAAAGCCAGCAGAAGGCAATAAATAGTTAAAATCAGAACAGAAATTAATGAAATAGAGAAAAAAATACAATATTCTTTGTAAAGATTAACAAGATTGATAAACCTTTGGCCAAACTAACCAAAATAAAGATAGTATCAAACCAAATTATTAAAAACAGAAATGAAAAAGGAGACAACAGCACAGTCAGTAAGGAAATCTAGAGGATATCAGAAACTATTTTGAAAACATACATAGAAGAAATTGACAGATTTTTGACACATACAACCTACCTAAAATGAACCAAGAGGACAGAGAAAATCTAAACTGACTAATAGCAAGCAAAGAGACAGAAAAAGCAATAAAAAGCCTTCCATCAAAGAAAAGCCAAGGTCCTGATGGATTCCTAGCTGTTCTACAAAACTTTACAGAAAAACTACAGCCAATACTTCACAAGTTATTCCATGAAATTAAGAGATGGAATCCTTCCAAACTTCTTCTATGAGGCCAGTATCACCTTAATACCAAACCTGAATAAAGACCCCTCAAGAAAATAAAATTACAGATCAATATCCTTGATGAACATAGATGAAATAATTCTAAACAAAATACTAGTGATACACATTCAAAATCATATTAAGAAAATTGTACACCATGACCAAGTTGGTTTAATTCTGGAATGTAAGGCTGGCTCAACATATGCAAACCAATACATTCCATTCACCACATAAATAGAACTAAGGACAAAATCATGATCATCTCAGTAGAAACTCAAAAAGCATTTGACAAAATCCAAAACTCATTCATGTTAAAAACACTTCAGAAAATTGGAATAGAAGAAACTTACTTACCTCAACATAAATTAAGGAGAAATACAATAAACCCAAAACTAAAATCATATTGGAAGGGAGAAAACTGTGGAATTTGCCTTTAAAATCAGGAATAAAACAAGGATTCCAACTATCACCACTCCTTTTTAATATAGTATTCCAGAATCTTGCCAAAGCAATAAGGCCAGAGAAAGATATCAAAGGAATTCAAATAGGAAAAGAAGAACTGAATTTATCTCTATTTGCAGATGACATTATCCTTTCTTCAGAAGACCCAAAAAACTCAACTAAAAAACTTCTAGAGCTGATTAACAAATTCAGCAAAGTAGTGGGATACAAAATCAATCTTAAAAAAACAGTAATTTTTCTATATGGCAACCATGAAAACACTGAAAAAGAAATCCTTAAAACAATTGCATTCACAATAATCTCAAGAACAATTAAATACCTAGAATAAACTTAACCAAAGAGATAAAAGGCCTCTATAATTAAAACTATAAAACACTAAGGAAATAAATTGAAGATGATCTTAGAAGATAGAAAGATCTCCCATGCTCTTGGATCGGCAAAATAAATATTATCAAAATGGCCTTTGCACCAAAAGTGATCCATAGTGTCAATGCAATCCCTCTCAAAATACCAATGTCATTCTCAATGGACAGAGAAAAATCAGTCCTAAATTTCATTTGGAGAAACAAAAGACCCAGAATAGCCAAAGCAATTTTCAGCAATAAGAATCATGCTGGAGGCATCACAATTCCTGACTTAAATTTATACTACAAAACTGTAGCAATAAAATCGGCATGGTATTGGCACAAAAACAGAACCAGACACATAGAACAATTTAACAGAAGATACAGAAACAAATCCACACACTTATGGCCAATTGAATTTCAACAAAGGTACCAAACATATACATTGGAAAAAAGACAGAAATTTCAACAAATGGTGTTGGGAAAACTAGTTATTCATTTGATTAAAAATTAAATTAAATTCCTACCTATCACCCTGCATAAGAGTCAACTTGAGATGGACCAAAGACCTGGAAATTAGACCAGAGACTTTGAAAGTACTAGAAGAGGGAATAAGTCCAACACTCTAACATACAGGCACATATGTAAACTTCACAATAAGACCCCCAAAGCTGAGGAAATTAAAATGAGAGTTAACAAATGGGATGGCATTAAACTAAAAAGTTTCTGCTCATCAATGAAACCATCAAGAGTTTAAAGAGAAAGCCTAAAGAATGGTAGAAGATCTTTGCCAGATATTCCTCTAATAGAGGATTCATATCTAGAATATACAAAGTACTTGAAAGGTTTAACATTAAAAAGCAATCCAATCAATAAATGGTCAAATGAACTAAATACACTCTTCAAATAATGAGAAATATATATGGTTAATAAATACATGAAAAAATGTTTAACATCATTAGCAATCAGGGAGATGCAAATCAGAACTACACGAAGATTCCATCTAACCCCACTCAGAATGGCAATCATCAAGAAGTCAAACAACAATAAATGCTGGTGAGGATATGAGGAAATAGGAACTCTTCTACACTGTTGATGGGATTGCAAATTAGTCCAGCCACCATAGAGATCAGTGTGGAGATTCCTCAGAAAACTGGGAATGAATCCACCATATGATCCAGCTATTCCACTCCTGAGTATCTTTCCAAAGGGACTGAATTCAGAAAATCATAGTAATATATGCATTTCCATGTTTATAGCACCACAATTCATAATAGCCAAATTATAGAACCAACCTAGGTGTCCATGAACAGATGAATGGATTAAACAATTATGGGATTTACACACAATGAAATTCTACTAGATAGCAAAGAACAAAATTGTCATTTGCAGGAAAATGGATGGACCTGGGAGCATTATGTTAAATGAGATTAGCCAGTCACAGAAAGTGAAGGGTCATATAGTTTCTCTCATATGCAGAAGCTAGGGAGTAATCGGGGTCCCAGAGGGACTTCAGATAATGGAGGAGAAACTCCAGTGGAGCCAAAGAGGTGGTCTAGGGGAATGGGGGGGAAATCAATGAATGAATCACTTCCATTGACATTATGTACATATGTAAGAATACCAATGTCAATTTCAATATCCTGTATGGGGAATGAGGGAGCCAGGGGAAAGCCCACCAAATGCTATATGCATGTATGTCACTATCCCTTTGAACTACATTATGATGTGAGATTATAATGCACCAATAAAAGTATAAAACAATAATAATTAATTAACTAATTAATTTATTTATTAATAATTGGGAAATGACATATGGATTCTTGCTGATGAAAATATTCTATATGTAGACAAATAGTTGGGTTATATTAGTTTATGTGATTGTAAGTACTCTTGGAAATTTACACTTGAAATATGTGCCTTTCACTTTCTGTAAATGATACACACCTCATTGGAGTATACTTCACTGAGTATTACTGAACTATGTTAAGTGAAGTAAAACTATAAATTTCTGGAAAATGAGATGAGAATGGTGTATAATAATCAATTGCTTCTTCATTACAAAGCATCTTAGAATATTGATTTTTTAGAATAAACTTTTAAAGCCAGCATGATGGTTCATGCCTGTAATCCCAGTACTTGGGCTGAGACAGGAAGATCACAGGTTCAAGAACAGCATTAGTAATTTAGCAAGGCCCCCAGCAATTGTACAAGACCCTGTTTCAAATTTAAAAATAAAAAGATCTGGGAGTGTAGCTTATAGGTAGAATGCTCCTGGGTTCAATCCATAGAACTCCAAAAAAATTCTTTCAAAAATATATACAGTAAAAACTAACAAGATTGAAATTCTTTCATTGTTTAAGTACAGATGAGTAATTAGCTTGCCAAAATACACATTTTTTATATTTATTTTTCAATATTCCTAGAGGCCTTTCTTCAATTTAAGTCAAATTAATGAGTATGATTCTTTAAAATAAAATATTGTATTAATTCCTTCATTCAATCAACATTGTTCTTTTTGCTTTATTCATATTCTGTGTATCACTAGTTCTTTTTATTGAAGAAAATAATTCTATTGAATACATTTTCCACATTTTAGTGCAGATGAATATTTGTTTTGTTCTCAGTTTCTAGCTATGTGAGTAAAGCTGCTATGATCATTCTTGTTTGATCATTCTTGTATGATCATTCTTGTATGATCATTCTTCAGCAACATTTATAAGCACTCTCACAGTGACTAGTTCATGATTTCCCATCAATTGGTTATGTACAAACAATGTGCATAACCATCATTTAAAATCAATCTAAGTGCTTGGCACTGTGGCTCATACCCATAATCCCAGTACTTGGGAGGCTGAATAGGAGGATCCCAGTTCAGTAACTTAGACCCTGTTTCAATAAAAAATAAAAAAGGTTGGGGGAATAGCTCAGTGGTAGAATTCCCCTGGGTTTAATCCCCAGTACCACAAAAATAATAAATAAATAATAATTAATTAATTAGTTAATTAAATAAATTTAAGCTGGCAAATGTGAGCACAGATAAATATTCATTGTGACTTTCTTCCCTCTCTCTCTTTTTTTTTTTTTTTTGTGGTCCTGGGGATTGAACGCAGGGGCGTTCTACCTCCATGCTACACCCCCGGCCCTATTTTTTTTATGCTTTATTTTTGAAACTGGGTCTCACGAAGTTGCAGAGGGCCTCACTAGGTAGAGAGAGAGAGAGACAGGGAGAGAGAGAGAGAGAGAGAGAGAGAAATCGTGGGACGCTCTCTCTATTTTTAATTATTATTGAGGAACTCTACAGAATCTCTATTTCTTTGGTATGTGCTTATTCTTTGAAAATTTGTCTCATCTCTTTTAGGTTCCCAATTTTGACAAATTTTTCTCATTAAACCTATCTTTGGAACAACGTTCTTATTCTTCTTTTTATTTATCTAATACTTGGGAAATTGAAGAAATTTTTGTTTTGCAAAGGAAATAGTGTCTTGAAAAATATCCATTTGAGTAGAAGCTATAATATACTGATAAATCTAACCAATGTTAAGATACAAACAGAATGAAGACTAGAAGATTTCTAAAACATATTTTCATCACTCTTACTCCTAGCGTTTATCTTATTTGTCACTATTGACTACTAAGAGTTCCTCTTTTTGAATGGTATATGTTAGTTAGACAGAGGGGACTAACCACATATTTAACAAAGATATTTAGCTAATCCATTATTCTTAGGGAAATGAGTGTCACATTTTCCATTGGTGTGGCAGGAACCTGGCTTTGTCCTTGAAGAAGACTCTTAGCTAAAAGCTTAGAGACAAAATAGGAGAATAGAGCTTTCTAATCAGGCCCCCTCTAAGGTGAACAAAGCAGGGCCCATCCTGTCACTAAGACCACAAGATAAGGCAGCTAAGTCCATCAAGATGGTGCCACCCAGTCCCAGCCACGTGGAGGTTAGTACAGGAAATCTAGCTCAGGAAGTGGGAATGAAACCTGACCTGAACCCCTGTATCGATACCCCTGTCAGTTATTGATCCAATCAAAACCTGTCTTGCTGTGGCTATATAATCTGTATGATGACTCCATTGCTCACTGAGCCTCACTGGTGAATAAAGAGACCTGCTTTATCCTACTCTGCCCTCTGTCTCTTGTTCTCCACAGACAAAGCCTCCTGCAACATTGGAAAGTGTAATAGAATGGTTGTAATCTCACCACTCAAGTAATTAAAATATCGTATCCTGTATAACAAATGATACAAGATGAAAATTTGGACAATTTCTTTTAGTAACACAGAAAACAAAATTCCATTATTCATCCTCATTTACTTTGTCTTAAAAACAGATGTTACATCAACTTGATGACACAGAGCAAAATGTATAACAACACCAGAAATGGCACAAGCTCAACTATAGCATGGAGTATCCTGTACGTGTCCACATGAAGCTTGTGTGAAGGGCCAAGCCTGCATTTCCATGTAATTAAAACTGGATGCTCAATTGAGTAATTTAGTCTTTGTATTATTCTACATATCAAAGAGGAAATTTGGAGATTTTATGAGAACATCCTTAGCAAGTAATCGTGTAGAAAAACTCACATGACTATAGTTTCATTATTAATAGATAAGTGGGTAGAAAACACACAGTTTTAGAAATAGCATATCCTATGTGCATCATGATTTCATGATGTTAGCCTGCCCATGGCAGTGAAGCCTCCATGTAAGGAAGCTTATAAACTCATGAATGGCACATCAGCTACTCAAC
This sequence comes from Glis glis, assembly GCA_004027185.1. Classification (NCBI taxonomy): domain Eukaryota; kingdom Metazoa; phylum Chordata; class Mammalia; order Rodentia; family Gliridae; genus Glis; species Glis glis. The sequence goes on along the minus strand of PVJS01032416.1, from coordinate 6,233 downwards.
ATTAATTTGATCAAATGACTGTAATGGAGAACTAGGAGAAAAATATAGCATTAATGGTAGCCATAAACATGACTGGTTCCGAATCCCATGGAATTTATGGGTATGCTTTCTATGTAATGAGAAAGGGAGGGCATAGACCCTAGCAGCATACATAACTAGAATATAGGCATTCGGCCAAGTGTACACAGACTTTCAGCAAGATGCCTTTGTTTTTCCACTAATGAAAGACACTTACCATGAACCAAGCACTACTCTGTGGCAGTACAAGGCAATGAAGTTGATCAAGAATTATAATGATTTTAAATAAATAAAAATTTAAAATTCAAGATAAATATATAATAATAAGATACTGCAGTGATATAGAAAATGAAGTAATTAAATGAGTCTAAAAAGAATTTTAAAAAGCTTCCCTAAGATGTCAGTGATATTTAATTTAGTATATTGTTCCTAAAAGGTAATATGTTTATCAGAGTATTCTTTATTATATCATTAAGTCAATCAATTGATCATTTGCTAAACTGAGTAGTTATTCTGCAGAAACACACTTGTCACTAGGTAAGTGTGCAGGGTGAAATAAAATTAGTCTAGCAGTAATCAACAAGCATAAGACAGGACCAAAGCAAGTATTCAAAAATATTTTAATGGTAGTATATAAAAACTAACTAAATGGAAGCCTCATTCTGCTTCTGCTACTAGTGGTGTGGCAGAACGAGTATGCTGAATGCGTTATTTTGTAAGTGAAATAAACTCAGTTTAAACCTCAGTCACCATATCTACATAGTGAATAAATTGAATGAGTTTTTTTTCTTCTTTTTCTTATTTATTCTTCTCTCTCTCTCTTTCTCTCTTTCTCTGTCTTTCTCTCTCTCTCTCTCTCGTGTGTGTGTGTGTGTGTGTGTGTGTGTGTGTGTGTGTTCCTGGGGATTGAACCCAGGGGCATTCTATCTCTGAGCTACATCCCCAGCCCTTTTATATTTTTATTTTGAAACAGGATTTCATTTGGTTGCTGAGAATCTCACTAAGTTCCTTGAACCTCTGATTCTCCTGTCTTAGCCTCCCATGTACAGGGATTACAAGCATGTGCTACTGCTACCACACATGGCTTGTATTTTCCTTTTGCAATAAAAAGCTTGACATACAAATAACATATTTAGACCTGAAAGAAAACTATGATTCAGCTCCTGCGTCACCCCAGCGACCTCTGCGCCCACCCTGGACCTTGGCATCCTCCTTCATCACCCTGGTGGCCCCTGCACCCATCCCAGACCCTGGCGTCCTACCGTGTCACCCCGGCAACCCCTGCACCAGGTACCAGACCTCGGTGTCCTCCCGCATCACCTTGGAGGCCTCTGCAACTGACCCTGGACCTTGGCGTCCTCATGTGTCACCCCGGCGGCCCCTGTGCCTGCCCTGGACCCCGGGGTCCTTCCACATGACCCCAGCAGCCCCTCTGACCGGCCCTGGACCTCCACGTCCAACCATGTCACTCAGGCGGCCTCTGTGCTGCCCCTGACACTGGCATCCTCCCACATCACTCCAGCGGCCTCTGTGACCAGACTCGGACCCTGGCATCCTCCCACGTGGCTCAGCGGCCCCTGCACAGGATCCTGGTCCCCAGCATCCTCCAGCGCAGTACAGCGACCCCTGCACCTGGCCCCAGAACCTGGGGTTTGCCCAGCTCACCCCTCGGCCCTTGTGCCTCACCCCAGACCCCGGCATACTCCCACGTCACCCCGGTGGCCCCTGCGCCCAGCCCTGGACCCCAGGTCCTCTAGGGCAACATGGGTGGCCCTGTACACCTGGCCTCGGACTCCAGCACAGCCACCTGAGACACAGAGACTGCACCTCTCTCCCCCACGTGGGAGCCTCTGTGCCACGCTTCAGACACAGAGACTGCACCTCTCTCCCCCACGTGGGAGCCTCTGTGCCACGCTTCAGAGCCCGGATACCCTCTGGTGCCACCACCCAAGAACCGTATGACTCTCCGGGCTGTCTCTGTGTCAGGGCACACACCGGTGCTGCCACCTGAGAACTAGGAGCACACGCTCCCCCCTGGGACCCATGCGCGATACTCTGTGCCGCACCTCAGAGCCTGTGCACCCCTAGGCTCCGCTACTTGATACAGGGAGCCCGCACCTCCTACAGGCCCATTCGAAATCCTCAGCGCAATGCATCAGAACCCGGGCACCCTCGGGTGACATTGCGCAAGACCTGGAACACGTGTGCATCCCTAAGGTCCCGGGCAACCCCCGGGCACCTTCCAGCACCATCACCTGTGCCTCAGTGCCCACACCCAACAATGCACCTCTAAGTGCTCCTCAGGTGCCAACACCCGAGCTCCAGAGCCTGCATACCCCTCCACACACAATACCATGCCCCACCAACCAGACAAGAGGGATCCACAGACTGCAGTGTACTGACCCAATTAGGACTACAGGGGCCATCAAGAGGTCTCATACACAGAAAGGCAGTTGATGCGGAGGCAACAGAAACACAAAATGGAAAACACCGAAAATACAAGAATGAAGAACAGTGAGGAAACAAGAAACACTCACAATGCATAAACAAGTGAGATCACTGACTCTAACCTGCAGGAAATGCAAGAGGGAGAATTTTGAATTTTGATCTTCAGATTGATGAAAGTCCTCAAAGAAAGTGTAGAGGAGATGAAGGAGGAAGTTGAGGCTCTAAGGAAGAATCAGAAAGAAACTCTGAACCAAATGAAGGAGTCAATAAACAAATTAAAGACTGCAATAGAAACCAACTCTAGTAGGCTCGACCACATGGAAAACAGGGTATCACTCCTGGAAGACAGCTCATTCAAAACTGAGAACACAGTCAACAATATAAAGAAGATATTACAACACACCCTGGCCATTCAGGAAATACAGGCCAATGCAAGATGTCCTAATCTAAGGATAAAAGGCATTGAAGAAGGTTTAGAAGCACAGACAAAGGGTATAAGAAACCTCTTCAAAGAAATAATTTCAGAGAATTTTCAAAACATAGAAAAAAATTTGGATATTCACATACAGGAGACATATAGAACACCGTTAAGACAGGACCAAAGTAAGACCTCCCTCGCCACGTAATAATTAAAATGACTAACATAGAGGCCAAAGAAAGAATCCTAAAAGCAGCAAGAACAAAAGAATGGATGACATACAGGGCAAAACAATAAAAATCACCCCAGACTTCTCAACCCAAGTCAGGAATGCCAGGAGGGATTGGTACGAAGTACTCCGGACCCTGGAAGAAAACAACTTCCAACCAAGAGTGATATATCCAGCAAAGCTATCATATAAAATTGATGGAGAAATAAAAATGTTCTATGATAAACAAACATTTAAAGAATTCATGAGAGAGCTGGGCATGGTGGTGCACGCTTGTAATCCCAGTATTTTGGGAGACAGAGACCGGAGGATCCGGGTTCGCGACCAGCCTCAGCTCTCTCTCTCTCTCTCTCTCTCTCTCTCTCCCTGTCTCTCTCTCTTTGTCTCTCTACATAGTGAGGTGCTCCACAACTTCATGAGACCCGGTTTCAAAATAAAGTATAAAAAATAGGGCTGGGGGTGTAGCATGGAGGTAGAACACCCCTGGGTTCAATCCCTGGTACTGCAAAAAAAAAATTCTGGAATTAAATGAAAATTGAAACACAACATATCAAAATCTGTGGGACACCTTGAAAGCGGTGTTAAGAGGAAAATTTATAGCACTGAGTGCCCACATAAGAAAAACAGAAAACATCCAAATAAATGACCTAATGACACACCTCAAGGATCTTGAAAAACAGGAACAGTGGCAGCCCAAAGCCAGTAGAAGGAAGGAGATAACTAAAATCAGAGCAGAAATTAATGAAATAAAAAATAAAAAACAATACAAAAAATCAACAAAACAAGAAGCTGGTTCTTTGAGAAGATTAACAAGATTGACAAACCACTAGCTAATCTAACAAAAAGGAGAGAATCAACTCAAATTACCAAAATAAGAAACAAAAAAGGGGATATCACCACAGATAGTGGAGAAATCCAGAGGATCATAAGAAACTACTTTGAAAACTTATATCCTAATAAAATGGAAAACATGGAAGAAGTCGAAAGATTTCTAGACACATACAAACTACCTAAATTGAACTAAGAGGATATAGAAAAACTTAATCAACCAATACCAATAGCAAGCACAGAGGTAGAAACAGCAATAAAAAGGCTTCCATCAAAGAAAAGCCCAGGTCCAGATGGTTTTCCAAATTCCGAATTTTACAAAACCTTCACAGACAAATTAAAACCAATACTTCACAAGCTATTCCATGAAATTGAGAGAAATGGAATTCTTCTAAACTTTTTTTATGAGGCCAGCATCACATTAATACCAAAGCCAAATAAAGATACCTCAAGGAAAGAAAATTACAAACCAATATCATTAATGAACATAGACGCAAAAATTCTAAATAAAATACTAGCCATGCACATTCAAAACCATATTGAGAGAATCGTAAACCATGACCAAGTTGATTTCATCCCAGGAAAGCAAGGCTGGTTCAACATGCGCAAAACAATACATGTTATCCACCACATAAACCAAACTAAAAACAAAAATCACATGATCATTTCAATAAATGCAGAAAAAGCTTTTGACAAAAATCAACACCCATTCATGTTAAGAACTCTGCAGAAAATTGGAATAGAAGAAACATACCTCAACATCATTAAGTCAATATATATGAAACCCAAAGCCAACATCATATTGAATGGGGAATAATTGCCCAAATTCCCTTTAAAATCAGAAACAAGACAAGGATGCCCACTATCACCACTCCTTTTCAATATAGTCCTTGAAACTCTTGCCAGAGCCATAAGACGAGAGGATATCAAAGGAATTCAAATAGGAAAAGAAGAACTAAAATTATCTTTATTTGCAGACGATATGATCCTATACCTAGAAGACCCAAAGAACTCAACCAAATATCTACTAGAGCTGATTAAAAAATTCAGCAAAGTAGCAGGATACAAGATCAACCTAAAAAATTCAGTAATTTTCATATATGACAACCATGAATCCACTGAGAAAGAAATCCAGAAAACAATTCCATTCACAATAACTTCAAAACCAATCAAATACCTAGGGATAAATTTAACCAAAGAGGTAAAAGACCTCTACAATGAAAACTATAGAACGCTGAAGAAAGAAATCAAAGAAGATCTTAGAATGGAAAGATCTCCCCTGGTCTTAGATAGGCAGGTAAATATTATCAAAATGGCCATCCTGCCAAAAATGGTCTACAGGGTTAATGCAATCCCTATCAAAATACCAACATCATCTTTCATAGAGCATAAAAATCAGTCATTAATTTCATATGGAGAAACAAAAGAGCCAGAATAGCAAAAGCAATTCTCAGCGATAAGAACCATGCAGGAGGCATCACAATTCCTGACTTCAAATTATACTACAGAGCTATAGTAGTAAAATCAGCATGGTATTGGCACAAAAATAGACACATAGACCAGTGGAACAGAATAGAAGATACAGAAACAAGTCCACAAACTTATAGCCAATTGATTTTCGACAAAGGTGCCAAGCACATATGTTGGAGAAAGGACAGTATTTTCAACAAATGGTGCTGGGAAAACTGGTTATCTACCTGTAGAAAAATAGAGCTGAATCCTTACCTCTCACCCTGCACAAGAGTTAACTCGAGATGGATCAAAGACTTGGAAGTTAGACCAGAGACTGTGAAATTATTAGAAGAAGCCATAGGTCCAACACTCCATCATATAGGCACAGGTAGAAACTTCCTCAACAAGACCTCCAAAGCACAGGGAATTAAAACAAGAATTAAGAAGTGGGCTAGCATTAAACTACAAAGCTTCTGCTCATCAAAGGAAACCATTAAGAGCTTAAAGAGAATGGGAGAGCTTACAGAATGGGAGAAGATCTTTGCAAGCTAGCCCTCTGACAGAGGTCTAATATCTAGGATATACAAAGAACTTAAAAGACTTTAGACTAAAAAAAAAAAAATAACCCGATCAAGAAGTGGGCAACAGAAATGAATAGACACTTCATGAAAGAAGAGATACAAATGGCCAGTAGATACATGAAAAAATGTTCAACATCATTAGCAATCAGGGAGATGCAAATCGAAACTACTCTAAGATTTCATTTGACCCCAATTAGAATGGCAAGCATTAAGAAGTCAAACAACAACAAATGTTGGTGAGGATGTGGGGAAATTGGGA
>PVJS01032415.1:0-22791 GCA_004027185.1 Glis glis | reverse complement strand
GAGAGGGAGAGAGAGAGAGAGAGAGAGAGAGAGAGCGCGCGCTGAGGCTGGCCGCAAACCTGGATCCTCCCAAAGTACTGGATCCAGTCTCCGCCTCCCAAAGTACTGGGATTACAAGCGTGCGCCACCACGCCCGGCTTGTAGTTCCTTTAAATCTCATGAAACCCAATCAACTTTCTTCCTTTTGTCTATTTTCTGTTCCCCATCAATATCCATCTCCTCAATGAATATTTGTTGAATGCCCAATAAATAGTAGTACTGTTGTAAGCTGATTGATCGCACACTGATGTGGGAAAGCCTCTTTACCTTTTTATTAGTTAATGAATAAAAAGCACAAAGAAGATACCAGTCAAGGTCAATTTCACAAAATGGGCCTTTGGTGAATAGGGCAAAGTAGATTTGCAAAACAAGTACCTAAACTGGAAAAATTCCTCTTGGAGGAAGAGACAAAGTGAAATGAAGTCCGTAGGTCTCCTGGATCTCTTCTGAGTCAGCAGGGGGCAGTAATGTGAGACACTTGTTCTAGTGGAGGGGTCAGTGTTTACTCTCTCTCCACTGAACTTCCTGAGTAGTAGGTACAGCTATCCGAATCAACAGCAAAGCTTTGAGACCTCAAAGCAGAGGATTAAGGCATTGAACAAAACCACACCATAAATTAGTGGTTGATTAAACATTACAGCATCTGATTTTATATTTAACATACATTATCCTGGTCTTTTGCCTTTTTAAGGCTTTATTTTATAGAATCTATGAGCACATGTATATTTAGACCTGTTAACCATAGTTTAAACCTTGTAGTCTCAGGATAGCAGCATTCATTATACAGTGTTTTAGGAAAAGATATTTTTAGTTGTTTTATGGGCAGTCACAGGATGATCTAAGCGACCGGAAATATGATGCCACTTCATGAAGATTTGGTAAATGTGAATGACTGCTGACATCCTTTCAAGACAATGGCTTATTTCCATCGCTTACTGGTGAGCTCACAGTCTATTGCTGCTTTGGACTTGGCCGGCGTAAAAGAGAAGGGTACATTGCAGGAGCCATGTGTTTAAAGCATCAGGAGACCTTTGTTCTAATTTCGCCTCTTTAGTGTTGACAAGTTGCCAGAGACCAGCCTCTTTTAAAAAGCTTTTTCTCGGTCTCCAGAACAGAGTTTGTGTTTTCCTCTGTGCTGCCACAGAACTCTGACCGTGCTCATCTCAGCACGTCTGTCACTATAGACCACAACCCACTACTGGGTATTCAAATCCATGTCAGTGGTGTGACCAGCACTTTACTTAAAAGGAAAGATGCTAAATAGGATATATTAGAAAATTCTAGTGTGTATCATGCACAGGAAGAGTATTGTTTCATAAAACTTTTGTTTAAACAGATATTATAAACTAGAGTGCTTTAAAAGTGACCTAGACTGGTATCTTCTTTGTGCCTTTTATCCATTATGCTGGGGTATAATGTAAAATGTAGTTTTTTACCATAGGTCATGTTAAAAGAAATTGTTAAAAGCACTTCATTGTAGCATGGATCACATCATCATGTAATTACCAGTGTATAGATCTATTCCTTCTACTATACTATGCATACCTTGAAAGAAGGCACCACGTATCTTTCTTGATTTCCAACACCTAGGACAGATCTGCCTGGCAAATAGTAGGTGTTCAGTAAATGTGGAATGAATGAATGAAAATCATTTAACTCCTCTGAACCACATATTTCTTTTTCATAAGTTTGAATGTTACCCATTGTATCTCTCAGTGTTATAAAGATCAATTGAGATAGTGGATGTGAAGGTACTTTCTGTAAGCCTGGTACACAAAATTAGGATTATGGTCTGGCATAATTTTTGTTGTCGTTGAGCGAATCAGCTTCATAAACTCTTGAAATCTTAACTCAGTGTTTTAAGGATGACATATTTATTTCGGTACTTTTAATAACACTGTAATATTCCTTTTTGGGTATAGACTTAGGAATATCATCTTGAGAAATTAGGTAGGTAATTCCTAAATTCCATTTTTATTATGGTAGATTTCAAACATATCCAGAGTAGGCACAAAAGAGTGTGGACTTCTGTGTGTTCTTCCTCAGCTCCAACAGTTAGCAACTCATAGCCGATTCTGCATCTACATCCTCTCCCACCTCCTCCTCAGATTATTGTAAAGCAAAGATGTATTTCTTCTTCTCCTTCTCTTCCTTCTCCCCCTTCCCTGGCCCCCTTCTTCCCTTCTCAAGAACTGTATGCAGAAATATTCTTAAAGTTCTTTTAAAAGCCTAATCATAAGTACAAACAAAGATGGGTTGATAGTTTAAAATAAAGGACTGTTGTGTGAATGAGTTATTGTTTGACAGGAACTAGCAGGTAAATGAGCTTTTATTTCTCAAGATTTTCATGTGATGGTGACCAACTACATTGCAAAAGAATGGTCACATTCCAGAGTCCTAGCTAGTTCTGGAGGCTTAGTTACGCAATTGCCAATTCTCTCATCTTCTACAAGGATGTGACCTTACGGGAAAGTAAGGGGTCTGCGTGTGGCAGGTCACCTGGAGCTTTCCCAGTTTTTGTGTTCCGTCATGTGATAGTCCTCAAACTCTTTGACCTCTGGGATTTCTATAATGTAATAAACCCTGCTCTAAGACTAAATCCTAGGGTTGTAACATGTAGCTTAGAAGGCCAATTCTACTTAAAAGGAAAGAATTTTAAAAGCACAGGAAATCAGAAGCACTTAGGTGATTAATTTCTTTCTTTTTGTTTTTGCGGTACTGGGGATTGAACCCAGGGGCATTCTACCTCCGAGCTACAGCCCCAGCCCTAATTTTTTATTCTTTATTTTGAAACAGGGTCTCACTAAGTTGCAGAGGGCCTAAGTTGCTGAGGCTAGCTGCGAACCCGGATCCTCCGGTCTCAGCCTCTCAAGTACTAGGATTACAAGGGTGCACCACCATGCCCGGCATAGGCGATTAATTTTTATTGATTTTTTTATTTTTCATAATTTTATAATTCTGGCTCTCATATGGTACAAATATAAAAAGTTTAAATCCTAAAGATGTTTGATTTTGTCAATTATTTTATTTATTTGGAATTTTTCTTCCTTAATGTCATATGTAAGCCGGAGTGGTAGCGTATGCCTATAATCCCAGTGAGACAGGAGGATTGCCAGTTCGAGGACAGCCTCAGCAACATAGCTGAAATTTTCAGCAACCTACTGAGGCCCTGCTTCAAAACAAAAAAATAAAAACGGTTGGGAGTATAGCTCGGAGGTAGAATGCCCGTGGGTTCAATCCCTAGTACCATAATTTAAAAAAAAAGAAAGAAAAGAAAAGTGAAAGAAGTCATATGTGAGGTTTTCACTTTTAACAATCTATTGCACACCGGACGTGGTGGCGCACGCTTGTAATCCCAGTACTTGGGAGGCGGAGACCGGAGGATCCGGGTTCGCGGCCAGCCTCAGCTACTTAGTGAGGCCCTCCGCAACTTCGTGAGACCCGGTTTAAAAATAAAGTATAAAAAATAGGGCTGGGGGTGTAGCTCGGAGGTAGAATGCCCCTGGGTTCAATCCCCGGTTCCACAAAAAAAAGCAATCTATTGCCAGGTTTTGCCCACTGTAGTAATTGAATAGGTAGTAATTTTGCATGTCACAATTATTTTAAGACTTTTGTGCATTCTTGAAATTTTTTTCCAAAATGAATGAATGTATAAATGCTCTTTTATTTTTAAAATTCCAAGCCATCTTTGTACTAATATGAGGAGGTTGCCCAACACCCAAGTGGAGAAGGCTGTGGGCTGAGAGAAGCAGAGATGGTAAGATTGTCGTGACTCCAAATATGTGGCTCACAGGTGTAGGATGGTTTCTTCCCGAGACATCACCATTCCACCAGTTTCCCTACTAGAAATCTAGAATCTTCGCCCTTTTCTCTCATCCCCGTATGCAATGCATAGATCCCTATTGATTATTTATTTAGAAAAATCACTTGGCTTTATCTCTTCCATAACCATGACAAGAACATTAATTCTCCTTTTTTCTCCTTCTTTCTTTTCCCCTCAGTGCTAGGGATTGAACCCAGGCCCTCATACATGCTACGCAAGCACTGAGCAGTAGCTCTGGCCCTTTTAATTTTACTTCGAGACAGAGTCTCACTGAGCTGCCTTGAACTTGGGATCCTCCTGCTTCAGTCTCCCTAGTGGCTGGGATCACAGGCATGCACCACACTCCCAGCAGGGCATCACTTCTGATCGTTATCCACACGCGTCTGGACTATAATACCGGTTGAAAAGAAATAAACTTAATACATTTTGGTTGTGCCATTTGATGTACATTTAATCCTTAGAACAATCCTGGGAGGCTGGACAGTATCTGCATTTTTCCAATTGTGAAAACTGGGTGAGCCCCTATGTGTGTGCGTGCGTGTGTGTGTGTATGTGTGTGGTATTAGGGATTGAACCCAGAGGCATTCTACCTCTGCGCTATACTCCCAGCCCTATTTTTTTTATTTTATTTTTTATTTTGAAACAGGGTCTTGCTAAATTGCTGAGGCTGGCTTTGAACCTGTGATCCTCTTGTCTCAGCCTCCCAAGTCCTGGATTTTCAGGTGTGCACCACCACACCAGGCTTGAGCGAGCTCTTTCAAGTGTGTTATCCTGTGGAGGAATCTCCTTGCTCTGGATCTTTCTTCCCCTGTGACACAGATATAACTCTTTCTAAAATGTGACTCTTAATATAACTTAACAAAACCTACAATTACTGGCAAGTTACCAGGAATTTTCACATGTTTTATCTCGTTCTACACAAACTACTCCATGAGGTTCATATTATCTCATATTACTTCCTTGTGAAATGACTTGCAGTGACTTCTATTTCCCATTAAACCAGTAATAAACTCTTAATAATGATGTCATTCTACATTTATGCTATGGCTCTATTATGTCCTCTTAATTGTCTTTCTCGGTGTAAGCCGGAGTTAGCTTGAACCAGGTGAATTTCCTTATGGCCCTCTTCTAGTACCATTTTTATTCTTTCCCAAATGTCTGTCCCAAACACAACTCTCATCCACCTAACGCAGTCTCCTTCTCCCCTCTGAACTCTCATTTAAATTCCACCAGTTGCGCAGGGCCTGTCACCAGTCTTACCTTTCCCAAGAAGCCTTCTCCAATGAATTCTGTCTTCCAATCTATTATTTTCTTCTTGATTTCCCTTGTTGTATGTATTTTCCCTGAAATGTATGTCTTTGTTTTTTTCTAACTATAAAAGTAATATATATTTGTTGTAAAAATTATATATATATATATAGCTGGGAGTGATGGCACATGCCTGTAATCCCAGTACTTGGGAGACTGAAATAGGAGGATCACAGGTTCGAGCACAGCCTCAGCAAGTAGGGAGACTCTCATCAACTTAGTGAGACCCTGTTTCCAAATAAAAATAAAATAGGGCTGGGGGTGTAGCTTGGAGGTAGAATGCCCCTGGGTTCAATCCTTAGTAACACACACACACACACACACACACACACACACACACACACTTTTTTTATATAGGATATTTGAAAGTGAAAAGATGACTCCTCTGGCTTCCCCAGTTCCAGTCTATAGAAGTAAACACTGTTACATTCTTCATAGTCATTTCTCTGTGCATAAATAAAAATGTGCATAGGCATGTATACACACACATGCCTGTTTACATATGTGGGAGAGAGGTAGGTAGATATATATGCTATACATTCACACCATTCTACAACTTTCTTTTTTCACTTGAGAATATATCAGAACTCAATGTTAGTGGATAGCAGTGTTTGCATTTAAACTATCTCTTTATTGCCCCCAACTGTTACATGTTAAATTGTTTGATGCATATGCATCTTATCTGACTTCATAAAGAAAATGGACACTCTTCAAGGGAAGGAGTAATTACATCTTCATTCTCTTTTCCATTCCTTTACTCTGTCTATTTATTGTGTATCACTATCCGTGTGGTGGAAAATCAAAGGTGCTCATCTCTCATAACCTTAAAGAATTATAATCTAACAAATAAAAATCTGCATTTATTCTTACAACTCTAATGGAGGAAGAAATTGAGAAGTAACATGGATTTCTGTTCCTGGAACTATGATAATTAGGTGATTTGAACAATCCTCTTGTTGAAAATAGTTGAAACTGTTGACAGTGTTTCAGACAATATCCTCAGAGCAGCAATGCAATTTCATCTCCTCCATCCCTGTCTTGCCCCAACCTACATCCCTCCCCACTTGGATGTAGGACAGCCTCCTTGTATTAGTGCAAAGATGGCTCTGAATTTTTTTTAAATAAAAATGTATTAACATTCATTTGACTCTTGAAAGTAATTTCAGGAATGCATAAAAAGATAAAGAATTAAAGGCTAAAATCTAAAGGAAAGTGAACATCCAGAGAGGCTTTCAAAAACCAAGATGCTTTGAGCCTTTTCTACCTCAAAGTAGTAAAATTATAAAGAAAGGTAGGAAATGATGACCATAAAAGTCAGACTAATGATCTGGGGGTGGGAATACAGGGAGTTTCTGAATTTTCTATTTATTGACCTGATGATAGTGATAAAAAATACGTTCTAAACTAAGCACATATACTGCATGCACTTTTTATATACATTTTGTTATACTTTACAACACATAATTCAATGTAAAAGAAGTTGCCAAAATTATGTATATAGCATGATCTCATGCATATGTGTATTTATATAAAAATTTATTATATAAATGGTACATATGTATTTGTATATTATATAAATAGGAGTGTGTAATATATAAATATAGGACATTTTATAATAAATATATTAATTTATGTTTCTTTTTTTTTTTTTTACGGTACCGGGGATTGAACCCAGGGGCGTTCTACCTCCGCGCTACACCCCCGGCCCTATTTTTTATACTTTATTTTGAAACCGGGTCTCACGAAGTTGCAGAGGGCCTCACTACGTAGAGAGAGAGAGACAGGGAGAGAGAGCTGAGGCTGGCCGCGAACCTCTGGTCTCCGCCTCCCAAAGTACTGGGATTACAAGCATGCGCCACCACGCCCGGCTAATTTATGTTTCTATTCACATATAAATATGTTTGTGTATGTTTCATATACATAGAAAAGATCTGGATGTACCAGACTACTAACAGAGTTCATTCTTGAGAGGTAGAAAGGGCTTGTAGAAGGAGCAGAGTCAAAACTTACAGTCTTTGCTTTATATCCCTGCTTTATAATATTATTTTTAAATACTCATTACGATTTACTATATTTTAGAACCAGTGTTTTTCAGAGATGTAACTCTGTCTTTGCCTCTAAATAGAAAGGTACTCCCACCACCCAGACCACTTGATAGAGCAAGTTTTTTGTAAATGTATCTTACTTTCTTTGTTAGACTATAAGCTCTTTTTTTTTTTTTTTTTTTTTTTTTTTTTTTTTTTTTTTTTTTTTTTTTTTTTTTTTTTTTTTTTTTTGCAGTACCGGGGATTGAACCCAGGGGCATTTTACCTCCGAGCTACACTCCCGGCCCTATTTTTTATACTTTATTTTGAAGCCAGGTCTCACGAAGTTGTGGAGGGCCTCACTAAGTAGCTGAGGCTCGCCGGGCATGGTAGCACACACTTGTAATCCCTGTACTTTGGGAGGCAGAGACCGGAGGATCCGGGTTTGCGGCCAGCCTCAGCTCTCTCTCTCTGTCTCTCTCTCTGTCTCTGTCTCTGTCTCTCTCTCTCTCTCTCCCTCTCCTTATGAGGCCCTCCGCAACTTCGTGAGATCCGGTTTCAAAATAAAGTATAAAAAATAGGGCCGGGGGTGTAGCGCAGAGATAGAACGCCCCTGGGTTCAATCCCCGGTACCGGGAAAAAAAAAAAAAAAGTAGCTGAGGCTGGCCATGAACCCGGATCCTCCGGTCTCAGCCTCCCAAGTACTGGGATTACAAGCGTGCGCCACCATGCCCGGCTGACTATAAGGTCTTAAAAGGAACAGTATCATGTTCCTCTTTTTATCTCTTGTGCCTATAAATCCCAGTACATAGTAGAGGGTTTGTAAATACTAGTGAAAAATGAATGAGTAAATGTACCTTACAAAGAACAAAGAGCTGTTCGTACGCTTTCCAAAATTATTTTGTACCTGGCACAGCAGTGGGCGTAAAGTTGGCACAGTAAATATAGGTTGATTTGAATTGAACCAACACTTGGTGGAACTATAGGCAAATGTGGGTCCACCATGTGCTGCCTCTCTTGATCTCAGAAAGCAAGGGAAATGAAAGGACCCTCTGAAAATTATTAAACTGAGAAGTGAATACCTAATGGATTAGGAATTGCTAATGGATTAAAGCAAAGAGAGACAATGTGATCTTAAGAAATATAACAACTCCTTAGCCGGGCGTGGTGGCGCACGCTTGTAATCCCAGTACTTTGGGAGGTGGAGACCGGAGGATCCGGTTCGCGGCCAGCCTCAGCTCTTGCTCTCTCTCTCCCTCTCTCTCTCTCTCCTTAGTGAGGCCCTCCGCAACTTCGTGAGACCCGGTTTCAAAATAAAGCATAAAAAATAGGGCCGGGGGCGTAGCGCGGAGGTAGAATGCCCCTGCGTTCAATCCCCAGTACTGCAGAAAAAAAAAAAGAAAGAAATATAACAACTCCTTGCAGCTGGGCATGGCAGTACACACCTATAATCCCAGATTCCCAGGAGGCTGAGGCAGGAGGATCACATGTTCAAGGCCAGCCTGGGCAACGTGGCAAGACCCTGTCTCAAAATGAAAAATTTTTGAAAGGGCTGGGGATGTAGCTCAGTGGTAGAGCACTTGCCTAGCATGTGCGAGGCCCTGGGTTCCATCCCCAGTACCCCCCCATAAAAGATACCTTGGGCAGTAAGATTTGAGTAGGAGCTAATTGAGGGTATCAGCATCTTACACACACACACACACACACACACACACACACACACACACTGATCAGAAAAACATATTCTCTGTCTCCAGAGAAAAAGAAAAACTGTTAATGTACCAAAGTAAATTGTTATGGTAACTAGCAGAGCACTCTCAGACCAACAACCCCTGGCAGGTGGAGGTAAGCATGCAGTCGCTGGCAGCTGTGTAGCCATGTTTAAAGAGCTGCAGAGCCTCGTCCCATTCTGCTCTGGAATCCTTCATAATTACTGCACCTGCTCGGCTTCCACACACACCAAGCTTCCCTCTAATCATATGCCTTCCCAGAGATACAGACGCACTGATGCAGGTGTGCCTGATTCTTCTCTTGTGCACTGCGAACTAATAGTCACCTTCTTTATATATGTATGTGTCTTTGTGCGTTTTCTTGGTGTGAGTCTGCATTTCTGGGTCCAGCTGGTGAGACCGGGTATCCGAGTCTGCAAGGTTCATCAAGGTAGACACTACCTTGTAGGCACCTGTTGATGTGGACGGCTGGGTTTCCTTGTGATGCCCATCCTCCTTGTCAGGCTCCACGTTCCCTGTCCATTCCACACTTCAGCAGAACGATTCTTCCCAGATGTACCATGTTAAGAACTTAGTAATTGCACATTTCAGTTGAAAGCACTATAATATTACCTTGGTAACAGTGGACCCTTTTTTCTTCTGGTGTGTGTTTGGTTTGGCACATTCCAGGCCTGTACAGTGAGTGAAACCGCGTATAGATGGCACATGATGAGGGCCTCCGGTGACTCATTTCCAGTTCCGGCTTCACCGCCTCTCCTGGCTCTCATTGCTGTCACCATCGATCCTGGCATTCTGCTCAAGTCACTGCCTAACCTGGGTCTCTCTTGCAGCAGAGAAACCTAAAGAAGATGGAAGACACAATGAGCCTGACCAGATTAAGGACAAGGATGCAAGTAGAGCAGGCAGTGAACAAAGTTTTAGAATTTTTTCCCTTCTGTTGTCATCTGTCACTTTCCTCCAAACAGTCCCAATAGTAGTGAAAGGGCTTCTGATCCCATGCACTGTTATAGAAGAAAAGAGAGCAGACATTGTCTACCACATGTTCAGCTTATCTATGACCGTAATGAAATTTAAACTAACCAGATTCCAATAAATCCTCAGCAGCAGCAGTTTCTTGCCAGAAAGGCTGTCAGTGTAGATAACAGAACAAAACCCACTATATCTCTTAAGTGAATCTTCAATTTCTTGAAAATTGGATATCATATCCTATAAATACACCATTAGGTGAGATTTGGTTAACCACCATTTTTCCCTTTTTCTCCTGTTGTTTTCGTGCCCCCGCAAACTCCTAACCAGAATAAGTGATCACTAAATTTCATCATAAATTTAACAAGAATTCACTCAGAACAAATCTGTTTATATACACATTAAATATATAAGATATTTATAAATATATATTATTAATAGATTAAGACTACAAAATATTTCAGATAAGTAGATATAGAATCTTGAAAAA
Organism: Glis glis; assembly: GCA_004027185.1. NCBI lineage: Eukaryota > Metazoa > Chordata > Mammalia > Rodentia > Gliridae > Glis > Glis glis. The sequence continues at coordinate 12,411 of PVJS01032415.1, read as the reverse complement.
ATCTATTTTTTACAAGCTAGGTTCCTTAAAACTTACTTGTTTTAACCATCACAATTTTTATTTATTAATATAATTGGAGTTCTGTGGCAAAATAAGACCCCGTGAGATTATTAGTACATATAATTGAATTTATGAGGCTCCTTTCCCTGTATGTTATGACAGAGCTGTCCTTGTGTACTGGTGTTTAATGATAAGGGGCCGAATCACTATACAGATAATTATAGACCATTTCTGATTATTTAGATACCGATTACCCAGTCAATGAATTCTTGAGGCCCTTTGACAGATCTCCCATCAGATCCAGTGGCTTCCCTTTAGTCTTGGATGAGAGATGATGCTAAAGAGGAGGAGCGTCCCGTTTTACGCCCGGTGACCAAGGTTTGCCTCACAGTTAGACCTGTTGGCTGTAACATCAGCAGCTACACTGTAGGGTCTGCAATAGTGGCTCCTAGGCTAGAGAGCATCAGAATACTTAAAAGCAAGCCTGTCGCCTCTTCTGAGAGGAAGGAACTCAGAGTACTCGTGCTACCTTAGAGGATTAGGAACAACATCTTCTGATATAAAACTTACCAATTTTTAAAGCAAATGAAACAGTGTAGTATATTATGTGCTGATAGGAAAAATTATAAAGGTTTTATAAGAAGAAAAAAATTTGCCAGGCATGGCGGCACATGCTTGTAATCCCAATACTTGGGAGGCTGAGACAGGAGGATCACAGGTTTGCAGCCAGCCTCAGCTACTTAGTGAGGCCCTCTGCAACTTAGTGAGACCCTGTTTCAAAATAAAGAATAAAAAATAGGACTGGGGGTGTGGCTTGGAGGTAGAATGCCCCTGGGTTCAATCCCCAGTACCACAAAAAAAGAAAGAAAGAAAGAAAGAAAGAAAGAAAGAAAGAAAGAAAGAAAGACAGAAAGAAATTGTAGTCCCTTCCTTCAATAAATGTTTAACAGGAAGCAGATGAACATGCTCAACATTTATAATACTTAGAATTCTCAAAACTCTCACTTTCTCATTTTATCAAAGTCCATGATATAGATTGTTCAGATTCCTGCAGATAGGAAAGTATACAAACTGCACCATAAATAAAGACAGAGGAGTAGGCAGAGCCAGAGAAGGACAGTCACCTGAGAGGGCGTGAATGTCTGACCCACTGCGATCTCTCTGCCATGCCCTACCCATAAGCCCAGCCGCTGCCTTCCTCTTCTTTGTCTCTTTCCTTCTGTTGAAGGTCAGGGTCTAGACAGGAGTTCACTAAACTGAACTGAAAGGACAGCTAGACCGTGGAACAGGACTCTGCCAAAGCTGGGCAGCATTAGGACAAGCTGAAGTACAATTTCAAAGTTCTACTGCTATCTTTAGAAGGACATCCTTTGTCTTAAAGCCAACCTTGCATACACTGGCCGCACAAGGATCCTGTACAGCAGTAGAGCAGGCAGAGACTACTCTCCCCTCTCTCTACTGCCTTTCTAAATCCTTTTTCTGACATCATCTGTTTTTCTTCATCATCCTGCAGCCCTCTAATTCCTCAAATTCTTGTCCCTTCTTGGTAACAACTTTACCATAAAGGCTTAATATCATTAATCAAATCCCTGCATGTGTGTCTATATGCTGTATGTAGATATTACTTTTTTTTAGTCATCTGTAAAATACACTTGGATGTCTCTTTCTAACCAAATACACTCCAGTGACCCTTGACATAGATGATATTTGGAAACATCGTCGTTCACCAGGTATTCATTGAATGCCCACTCTGTGCCAGGAACTGTGCAGGATACTGAGATACAGTGAAGAAAAGACAGTGATCGTCCATGAAAATGTTCAATGTAGTTGAGGAAGCAGACAAGTAAACCAGCAGTTGTAACACAGAATAGGTTGGATAATAGGGGAAATACAGGATACTTTGGGGAGACTGTCAGATAAGTAACTCATCTTTGGGGCATCAAGAAATTCCTACAGGGATATCTGAATTTCATTCCCAAATTGAAGGAATGCTATGTACAAAGAAAGAAAAGAGTTGTAGACTTACCCATCATGTTCAGAAATTTGGAATTGGTTTTAAAGGGCTGTAAGTTGAGAAATGATAAGAATTGATCTGCACTTGAAAAAGATAATTCTTGGTTATAGAATGGAGAAAGGTTTGGAGAAAGCAGGATTGAGAATGTGATAGTAAGCCAGGTGAACAATGGTAGTGATTTTAACCCAAGCACTGATAGCATGGATGAGAAGAAGTCGATGAGTTGAAAACATATGAATTAGAAACCACAGAATTTAGTAATTGACTGAATTCATTCTTTTCACAAGTATATGTCGGGCTACTGTGCCAGGGACTTGTTAGATACAGTGGCAACCAAGAAAGGCACCATCTGTATCTTCAAGTCTGCTGGCAAAGGATTTGAAGCTTCTGGAGTGGATGATGGCCTCCTTCATTCACCAGACAGATGTCTCACACCAGAGACCCTGTGCGTGAGAAATGGTTCTCCGAGCTATGGTGCCCCTTTGAGATTTCAGGGTGCTTGAGAATCAGTGTCTAATGAGAGATGTTATGGTGAGACAGTGTTCCTATAGAAACTATATCCTGGGAGGAGTTTGAGAACCACTCATACGGATGACAGATGAAGCCAGGAAGTGGGTGAGATTGCCCAGGAAATGTACGTAGAAGAAGAAGAGAGAAGGGGTGAGGATTGGACCTGGCAAAAGACCATCTTCAAAAAACTTGGTTCCAGCAAGAACTTGTCCTGGAGCCTGACTTGTCCCATGCTAAATGGAGAACCCATGACTGATGCAGAGAATGAATTATAGATTATATTAGAGGACATCGCACCCTGTGCTACAGTCTCTAAAGGGAAATTGAGCACATGAAAAACAGCACTCAGCAGCAACAAAATAGTGATGTACAGAGTGAAAGCAAGCGCAGCGTAGCTAAAGGGTTGTGGATCTTCACATCAAAGGTGTTGTGGGTGCCTGGCAAAACTTTAAAAAATATATCATGGAAGCCAGGCATGGTAGCACACGCCAGTAACCCCAGAACTTGGAAGCTGAGACAGGAGGATCACAAGTTCGAAGCTAGCCTCAGCAACTTAGTGAGGCCTCTGCAACCTAGAGGGACTCTTGTCTCAAATAAAAAAAAATAAAATAGGGCTGGGGTGTAGCCCTTGAGTTCCATCCACAGTATCATACACACACGCACACACACACACATATATATGCTCTATGAATTATTATCTCAATAAAGCTGTTATTAAGTAAAAAAAATAATGATGAAAAATTCACTCTCAAATGTATTCTAACAAAATTGTAAACCGAAAGCATCCAGCTGTGTAGGGATGGGTAGAGTAGAGTGAGGGAGGAAATTATTATCTAAAAGGAAAAAGAATAATTTTGTATCCAGTTACCTAGCAGCACTACAGGCTAAAAACAGTGGCGCATCAACTAAGACATTGGGAGGAAAGGATTTGTCCTCCCATTTTACAACCAGCTGAGCCATCTTTTCTCTAAAGGGCAACAGAAAGATCATCTTTGACCTTAAAAATATTCCACTTATGGGTATATCCCCTGGCGGAAAAATATATATGCAAAAGCATGTTGGAGCAAACCAAGTAATTAGTCAGAATAAACAATTCAATTAAAAGAACATCTTTTAAAGGTGGCGCACACCTGTACCCAGTACCTGGGAGGCTGAGACAGGAGGATCACAGGTTCAAGGACAGCCTCAGCAACATAGTAAGACAATCAGCAACCTAGTGAGACCCTATTTCAAAGCAAAAGATAAAAAGGGCTGGGTTGGAGTATAGCTCTGAAACAGAATACCCCTGGGTTCAATCCTGAGTACCACAAAAAGAAAAAAGTGGCAGAGAATTAACTATGGGTAGCAGTTATTAACAGAGTGATGAGCAGTAATGCTGATGACAGATGATTACTCAAAAAAGCACCATGTAGCAGAGCACTAACAAGAACCTGCAGTTGCAAAGTGCTTCTCAACAGTTTGGCAGGCAGGGCGAAAACAAGAAGGCCAGGAGACTCCAGAAATGCTTTTTTATTATCGACACTGATGGATTTAGGATAAAGAGTTCAAAGTTCAGCCATAGAGGAGTAGAAGTAGGGTGAACTTCCTGAGATACTCGTTCTTGTTGGCTAAAGAGAAGAGGGAGAAACTTCTTAGTATGTCTGGAGTTGGGGTCCTTAATGTGTTAAGAGAAGGGGAGAGAAAACTTCTTAATTAGTATGTCAAAAGGATGGGGGGAAGAAAAACCATTTGGAAGTATAAAAAGCAGACTATAGTTTAAAATTAAAACCAAACATAATACATTACTATACAGTGGCTACCCTATTCTATTAAAAAAAAAAAAGGATCCAAATTGGTACTGGAGATTGAACTCAGGGTCATTCTACCTCTGAGTTACACCCCCAGCCCTATTTTATTTTTATTTTGAAACACTGGGTTGATGAGAGTCTCACTACTTGCTGAGGCTATCCTCAAACCTTCGATCCTCCTGTCTCAGCCTCCCAGGTACTAGGATTACAAGCATGTGCCACCATACCTGGCTCAAATTGTGTTTTTTTAATCCAACCATAATATGATGTGGAAGCACATGTTTTATAAATAACAATGGGAAAATGGAAAATATATCGCAACAACAGCAAATAGAAAAAGTTGGAGTGCTACTGTTATTGTAGAATTTGAGACAAAAACTATTAGACCAAATTTTAAGTATTTAATTTCTTTGTTAAAACTATAGTCACATTGCTATATTGCAAGCAAATTCTTTATTTTTTATTTTCTTAAAAGTTAACACTTTCACTTAAAACTATATACAGGAAATCATGAATCAAATATTAGCAAATAAAATCTGGCAGCCTATTGAAGGAGTCTTAAATAGGGTCTGTTCAGATTTGTCTGCGTAATGTAGCATTTATTCATCATTAGGGAGGCCATTTTCAGTCATCCAATACTAAGAGCCAAGCATTGTTATTCCAGGTGCTGGTGATCCATCGTGGGACCAAAGCAACCATCTATTTCTTTGTGAAACTAAGTTCTAATGGAAGGATAATAATAGAAAGAACTGTTGTAATAAGCACATACAAGATTTTGATATGTGATAGATTTTTAAATCAGTGGGGTAAATTGGCTTATTCATTAAAAATTCTTGGAGCCATTAGTTAATGTTTCAATAAGAATATGTTAAATCCAAAATTTATACTTTGTATTCAAATACATTCCAGATGCATTGAAAATTTTAATGTTAAAAATTAAAAGCAAAGCCAGGCGTGGTGGCACACGCTTATAATCCCAGTACTTGGGAGGCTGAGACCGGAGGATCCAGGTTCGCGGCCAGCCTCAGCTACTTAGTGAGACCCTCCTCAACTTAGTGAGACCCTGTTTCAAGATAAAGAATAAAAAAAGGGCTGGGGGTGTAGCTCAGAGGTAGAATGCCCCTGTGTTCAATCCCCAGTGCCAAAAAATAAAAAATAAATTAAAAGCAAGCTAAAAAAAGAAACAATCTGTGAAGATTCATCCTACCTTATGTTCTGTTGTATCTTTACAATCATGTCAAAAGAAGGCATGCTTGTGAAGATGTGGATACTGTTGCCCTTTTTCTGGGACAATAATGACAAAAACAACTGCTCCAAACTTGCAAACAAGGGCTAAGACCCAGCATCATTATTTCTAAGTTTTTACAGCCCATGTTGGATTATATAAGATCACTCACATTCTTCACATGTTTCCAGATATTATTTTTGTGCTTTACATGTGTTGCCTCATGTAGTTCTAAAAACAATCATTAGAAGAAGGGTACAAATAGTATTTTACATAATATGCAGGGAAGGATGGAAACACAGAAGGATCAAGTAGCTTGCCCTAGGGCACCCAGCTAGTAACTCGCAGAGCCAACATTCAAATACAGTCTGGTGCCAGAGTCTACTTTCCTAACCATTATGCTGTACCAAGCATCTCTCTGTCTCTGTCTCTGTCTCTCTGTCTGTCTCTTTCTATCTGTCTCTGTCTCTGTCTCGCTCACTAGCTTGTTTGCTAGCTCTCTCTCTCTCTCTCTCTCTCTCTCTCTCTCTCGCTCGCTAGCTTGTTTGCTAGCGCTCTCTTGCTCTCTCTCTCTCTCTCTCTCTCTTTTGCTCACTAGCTTGTTGGCTAGTGCGCCCTCTCTCTCTCTCTCTCTCTCTCTCTCTCTGTCTCTCTCTCTGTCTCTCTCTCTCTCTCTCTCTCTCTCTCTTTTCTCTCCCTCCTTCTCCTTCTCTCTCCCTCTCCCTCTCTCTTCTCCCTCTCTCTCTCTTTTCTTGATACTATAGACTGCATTCTACCTACAAGATACACCCTCAGGCCTTTTTATTTTTGATTTTAAAACCCGGGTCGCACTAAGTTGTTGAGGTCTCAAGTTCTGAGACTGGCCTTGAACCTGTGATCCTCCTGTCTCAGCCTCCCAAATACTGGGATTGCAGGCATATGCCACTATGCCCAGTTAAGCATATCTCTTAAGGTTCTTAAAAACAGATCTCTGAACCTGAGCTCAGGGAGTGGAGAAATGTAACTATCTGAAAAGTAAGCATGGATGATAGCTTCCAACTTCACTGATAGCTTCCAACTTCAGCTGAAAATCCATTTGGATCCCCCCTCCTCTTTTCTCTCCTACATTTGGCCTCTGTGAGCAGATCTTCCTGGGGAATGTTTGGAACTCAAGTTTCATTGAGTTGACAAAATAACTTCCAGAAAATCACTTTGGAAGAATTTTTGAGCAAAACATTTCCCTGTTTACTCCAAAACAAAGGAAGGGACTTTGAAGGCCACCTCCTTGTGTCATCAGCTTTCATTTGCAAAGCTGCTTTTTCTCTCTTTCTGGCTGTGAAGGCAAAGAGTGTGACCCGCCCACATGAGTCCTCACCACTGCGCAGAGCGAGTTTGTGAAGGGAGAGGCCTCTGAGCATATGTTGGTGTCACGTGACCAGAGCGCTTGCGCAAAATCCGTGTCCCCAGTTCTGACATTGTCTTAGTATTTTAAGTTGGAATTTATTTATTTTAAGTTTTGAAATTAATTTATTTATTTATTTTAAGTTTGGAATTTTCCAAACATTAAAGTCAGACCTCAGAGGTTTAAGTTTATTTAAGGTGGCATGGACATTTTAAAACATTGAGAAACACTATTTTATTTTATTTTATTTATTTATTTATTTATTTTTGCGGTACCGGGGAATGAACCCAGGGGCGTTCTACCTCCGCGCTACACCCCTGGCCTTATTTTTTATACTTTATTTTGAAACCGGGTCTCACAAAGTTGCGGAGGGCCTCACTAGATAGAGAGAGAGAGAGAGAGAAAGGGAGAGAGAGAGAGAGAGAGAGAGCTGAGGCTGGCCGCGAACCCGGATCCTCCGGTCTCCACCTCCCAAAGTACTGGGATTACAAGCATGCGCCACCACGCCTGGCGAGAAACACTATTTTATATGTATGCTTTTTGCTATGGAAATATAAAGATGCTCAAAATTAATTAATTAACTAATTAATTAATTTACTTATTTTGTGTGGGGGGGTACTAGGGATGGAACCCAGAAGCATTCTACCTCAGGAATATACCCCAGCCTTATTTTATTTTTTGCTTGGAAATAGTCTTGCTAGGTTGATGAGAATCTCACTACTTGCTGAAGCTGTCCTCGAACCTGTGATCCTCCTATCTCAGCCTCCCAAGTACTGGGATTATAAGCATGCACCACCATGCCTGGCTTCAAATTTTATTTTTTAAAAGCAGCATGCCCTTCTCCATCCTCTCAGGTTTTCCTAGCCTTCTTCCTTTTATTTTAATTAATCCAGAAAGGACTGGGGTGCTCTTAAGGTTAGTGTGCCTCTATTGACAAGAGATATTAAAGTGTTTCTAGCATGAAAAGTTCATTATTTCCTTATCGTAAGTAAACATTTATTAATTGAAAACAACACACTTCTACTTGTTTCACTTTTATTCTCATGAAGTCAGATTTGTCTGAAGTATTCTAGCTATAATTTCTTCAGATTTTCACTTATTTTGTCATGTCTCTTCCAACCATTTCTTAGTTTTTATCTATTTGCAGTGCTGGAGATCGAAGTCAGGGCCTTGCACATGCTAAGCAAGTGCTGTACCACTGAGCTACACCCATAGCCCCTGCTTTTTATATTTTATATCATTCTGAATCCTGGTCTTTAAATAATGAGATTTATGTTGGCAGTTGATAAAAATGTTGATTATAACATTATTATTAGCCTGCACATACTAAATATTTACTAGGTGACAATAAAACAGCATGCACAATATAATCTTATTTTTACAAAATCGATTTTATTCTATGATTTGCCATATGGGAAATAACCTAAAAAGATACAGATGCAGCTATTAAAATTGGTTTGATGGCAGAACTACAAGTGATTTAAAGTTGTATTTATATGTATGTTCTAAGTTTCTATAGTAAATGTGTATCATTTCCATATAAAGAATAAGATGTTTAACTATAGGACAAAGTAGACTTTGGGCTTCTTATGACTGAAGGAGTATTGTAATCTGGCAGTTGAGGGATTAAAAATCAGTTGTGCAGCCTGGCATGGTGGCGCATGCTTATAATCCCAGTACTTGGGAGGCGTAAACCGGAGGATCCGGGTTCGCAGCCAGCCTCAGCTACTTGGTGAGGCCCTCCGCAACTTTGTGAGACCCAGTTTCAAAGTAAAGTATAAAAAATAGAGCCGGGGTGTAGCTTGGAGGTAGAACGCCACTGGGTTCAATCCCCAGTACCGCAAAAAAAAAAAAAAGAAAAATCAGTGGTGCTTATCCATTGCAAAATTATTTTGTAATGAGATCATATGTTAAACTTTAGTAGTCTGTTCAAGCAGTGCATAACTTAAATGGATAGTTATGTGCTGAATGGGCAGCTCAGGAGTTAAGAGCTCAAACTGTAGAGCCGAGTTGGGGCCACTCAAAGCGTACTCACCTGCCAGTTGTGTTCCTGGGGTGAATCTCCTTATCCCCTTAAGTTTAGGTGTTCTTACCTGTAGGACACAGATTAATGGGACCTATGTCTTAAGAATGAGGTAAGGATTCAATGAGATAGTACACATGAAGTACATAGCGCTGGTACCTGGCAGATGATAAACTCTCAGTGCTAGTTGTTGTTGTTTTCTATAATGTTAATTCAGATAGGAAAGAACTCTCTTTCCCCTCCCACTTCTGGGTAATGCCATTTCTCTTTAAGTAAAGCTAGCTTACATCTAAAATACTTTAGGCGAATACGATGGGAGCTGCTTTTTTTTTTTTTTCTTGCAGTACTGGGGATTGAACCCAGAGGCAGTCTACCTCTGAGCTACACCCCTGGCCCTGTTTTTTTATTTTAAAACGGTCTCACTAAGTTGCAGAGGACCTCCCTAAGTAGCTGAGGTTGGCCATGAACCTGCAATCCTCCTGTCTCAGCCTCCCAAGTACTGGGATTACAAGCGTGTGCCACCACACCTGGCTCGATGGGAGCTTTTATACACTTATGTGAGCTTCATGTTACCTTGTCCTGCAGGACGTTGAACTGTTAGAGACTTTGAATGAGCAGGTATTCACAGATTCTGAACCTTGTTGCACTCAGACGAAAGCCTTGCTCATACTGGATCTATAACAAACTACTGATTGATAACATTTCCCCCCAAAAGGCAGGCTTTCTTTCAGCTCTGAGCAAAGAAGATGCAATCTTTGTGGATGGGTGTTTGGGGAATTCCTGCAGTATCTTTCAGATTACACAAGTTTGGTTTGGGTTTTTTTTTTTTTTTTTGGTTTTTTACTTGCCACTTTAACTCTGATCTATTCCAGGGGATTTTGCAGTTGCTCAGATTTTATACTGGATGAGTAGTAGTAGCTGCATAAATACTGGGTAGGGAGTGCAGATAAAGTTATAAAGATCCCGTTTAGTATGTCTTACAACACCAGCGTCTTGTGTGACTTATCTTTATTATGGAATTGCTAAATTACTATTGTGCCTTTCCTCCAGAAAGAGTAAGATGAAGTCATATAGGCTGTCTGATTTACAAGATAATTATTCCATTTCCTGAATGTTCCACTATCAAGAAGAATTCTGAGGGTGGAAAAGTTCATTCCTTGGGGAAAACTGATTTTACTTTGTCTTTGTAAAATGCTGCTATGTATTCAGTTAATTGACAGTTCCCAGTTCCCACAAGTTTAGTTGTGCTTTGTTTTGTTTTGTTTTGTTTTGTTTTGTTTTGTTTTGTTTTGGTCATAATAGTCATTGTACCTTCTGTGAGATTATCCTGTGTTTGGGAAACTCCTCGGAGAGCCTAGAAGAGAATAAATGATTTTCTAAGTATGTTTCGAAAGGGTATAACTAGGAATCTCCTAATTCAGCAAACTAATTTATAATTCTTTTATTCCATCAAAATTCACCTTTGAGGATTAGGCTTATAATTTGATCCTTATGAATATCAACTTATTTCCTTTGACTTTAATAATTACATTTCATAATTCAAACTCTACACCTCTTGTTCACATCTGTGTTTCAGTCTGTCATGTTGGAAGATGTCTAAAAACAAAGGTCTTACGCATCCTTTCCCATTCTATTTAATGGCTGGCTGCATGTCAGTGCGTAGCATTTGAGTCATTGGTGTGCCACAGAACATTTCACCCAGACTTGGGGTGCGTCATCAAATAATTGAATTACAAATGGTAGCTGTAAACAGGACCCAATTTGCACAAGTCAATAGTATCCCCTTTTACAAGAAAGAAGATGAACAGTGCTCAGATTCTGGGGTTTATTTAACTCTGACTTGCTAAAAGAAAGAAATTGAACAAGTAAATAGCATATTACTTCCCCATATAGAGCAAATCCTAAATCCTTGCTATTTTTTCTCTAACTGCCCCCCGCCCAGGTTCTTTGTTGTATTCTTTTCAGTATGCACTTCAGCTTCTCTTGGTAAAATGAAGGACTATAATTTGATTAGGTCATAAATTCCTCCTATTTCTAAAATGCCAGAAGACTTTAAGCCTAATTTCCTTTGAGCTTTAAATCCTCTTGCTAAGTGATGTAGCTGAGTTGCCTTGAATGGCGGAGACTGAAGTTCTTCGGAGGCACCTTGGTTCAGAAATGAATCCATTCACTCAGCAGACACCTGCCACGTCAGCTGATCCTAAAGGAGCTCACGGTCTCCCAAAGGAGTGTGGTGGTTTCAAAGCACAGCTCCCCAAATTCTTGGACACTCCTCACATCCAAAGGTGAGGCTCTGCCCCTGCCCTTGAGTCTGGGCTCTGTGACTGTCTGCCAGTAACATATGGCAAAAGCAGCACACTGTCAGTTTCCGGGCCCAGGACTGAAGAAACTAGCAGCTTCCCCTTCCTGTCTCCTGGGATGTTCACTCCTGGAACACAGTGGCCATCCTGTGATGAAGCTAAGCTGTCCTGTGAAATACCTAGGCAGACAGGAAGCTCCAGCGAGCTCCAGCCTGCCAGCCGTATGGATGAGCCATCTCAGAAACGGATGCTCCAGCTGATGCATGGTGGAACAAGTCATCCCCTCCATGCCCCGTCCAAACTGCAGATTCGTGCGCAAAATAAATGACCAGTGTGTTAAGCCTAGAGCTCAGGAGCGATCTGTTTGCACTAATAAGGAGCTCGACACATAAACAGTTTTGGAGCAGTGTAGAATCACAGTGGCAGTGATGTGTGCTGAGTATCATATGAACACTGGGGAGAGACACCTAATCCTTTCTTCATTATCCAGGAAGACTTCTAGGAGATGACAGGCAAACTGAGTCCTGAATGACTAAAGGTTAATCAGGTATGGGGAAGGGTGGAGCATTCTGGGCTTAGGGGACAGCAGCGGTGTGCATCAGGAACCGTGAGCCCTCATGAGTTGCCAGAGCGTAAAACTGGGATAAGAAGTACTAATGATGCACCAGAGAGCTCCATAAAGGTTGACTCACGGAGGCCTTCTATGCTGGCAGAAGGCATGTTGTGCATGGACCGTGTGGCAGTTTTGCTATTGCTATATTGGGTGTGGCACTGGGGCAGTCTGACTGGGTTTGTGTTTTAGACACATCCTTCTATCAATAGGGAGGAAAATGGATTTGAAGGTAATAAGACTGGAAGCAGGAAGACCAGTTAGGTCGCTATTGAAGGAGTTCAGGCGAGGACACTAAGGGCCTGAAGTAAGACTACAATGCTGAGGATGGAGAGGAGAAAGTAGACTCAAGAAATATCTAAGGGTTTAGCCGGGCGTGGTGGCGCACGCTTGTAATCCCAGTACTTTGGGAGGCGGAGACCGGAGGATCCGGTTCGCGGCCAGCCTCAGCTCGCGCTCTCTCTCTCTCTCTCTCTCTCTCTCTCCCTCCCTCCCTCCCTCCCTCCCTGTCTCTCTCTCTACTTAGTAAGGCCCTCTGCAACTTCGTGAGACCCGGTTTCA
>PVJS01032414.1:0-22787 GCA_004027185.1 Glis glis | reverse complement strand
CAAAAGCCTTAACCCAAATACCTATGGGTATGTCATAAATATGGTACTTACCATGAGATCTTTACTCACTTTTTAACCCTTCATGGGTATAAAACACTGGTGCTAGCTACACTGGGGGTGTAGCTAGGAGATAGAATACCACTGGGTTCAATCCCCAGTATCACATGCACATACACACAAAAGAAATAATCAAATACTAACATACATAAGGTTTGATAATTAATAAATTTTGTGTCATATATTCTAAGCACATTGCTAGTCATCAAGTTTATATTTCTGAAAATTTTGCAAAAGCCTGGTAGTGGGGAAAGAGATTATTTATTAATAGGTCTATATTATATTTTGTTGTACAAATATTTTCCCTTGAAACTCAATATAATATTGCTCAAAGGAAAAAAAATCACAATGGGAATTTATTATGTTTCTAATTCAGATAATATCAGATAATTGAGCATGCAACCACAGAGAGCACAAATTAAATTTGAAAGTCATAATACAGATTACATAAATAAGATATAGATTATTTATTAAGGTGAAGAAACTAGTAAAATGACTGAAAAAATATTGCTAAGGAGGATAGATTTTAAATTACTAGAAAAGTTGTCACTTTTGATGGAAAGTAAGTACTTATTTTATTAAACCAGGAAAGAAACATAAAATATCTGACAAATAAGTAAAAATTTATCAGACTCACGTATGGATATTTAGAGAGATCATTTACTTCTGGAATTTATTCTTTAGAGTTCAATTTAAAATATCCCTATACAAAACATATTGTTTACACTGTCCGTTGAAGGGTCTTCTAATTTAAAGGTATGAATTAAATTGGAATGGTGAACTTGGTTTAATGGGTAGGTACTATGTATTAAGAAATTATGTATACAGATAATTTAGTGTTATAATTGTTTTGCTTTATTACTGTGTGTTCTAACTCTGTATCTTTGAGAAGTTAACTCATGTCTTAAAATTATATAAAAATATTGATAAAACATAGCATAAAAGAGAATAGAGACTTTCTCTTTCTCTTGTACCAATAGTACTGGGTGAATGACTGAGAGTGTCTTGTTGTGATGCAAGGAAATATATCCCAAAATATCATTTTACTGTCTTTAGGAAATATTTCCAAACATATTTGTGAAAAATCAAGTATAAGTAAATATTCAGATGTCATTAAATATGGCATTGACATGGATATACCTGCCCATACAATGTACTTGTATTCATGCCTATTCAGTTACAAAGAAAAATTATAAATTTCTCAACATGCAGAAATTTAAAAATTTGAGAACATAAAGTAGTATTTAAGTTACCAGGTTGTTTATTTGAAGCTGCTGATGTCCTCCATAGTTATTCATAATTAATTTTGATATTGTTCCTACTTTAAGCTACATATGCTATGTTTATAAGGCTTTTGTTAGCTGATGACATAGTATTATCTTGGTTGAATGGAGAATTAAGTGTTTTATATCTCAATCAAACAAACATATAGATTATTTTCTTAGACTCATTGTAAAATTGCAAATCTATAATTTCATCCTGTTATATATTTCATTCTATATGTGCATTATATATTTACATATACATATGCTTGTTTGTGTCTGTGTTTAGAGAAAGAGACAAAGAGAAAATCATGGCTAAATTAATAAACCATAAAAATACTTTCTAAAAAATCAGAGGCAACAAAATGTGAACGGAACTTTCAGAGAATTGTTCTGTGGTCACACATAACTTCTATGGTTTCAGCAACATCTAATTTACTTCTAAATCAATAATTCATCAAATTCATTTCTCCATCTGTACAAGAGTTATATATTCTTATTTTCAGGGCAAGAATTTAGTCTTTATTTTGCTTCTGAATTAATCATTACTTATTTTTTAATGTTATACTTACATGTGTTTGGAATATGAAGGCAAGAATAATGTTTGAGAATATATTGAAAAAGTTTCTTGATGGGTATATTTGACTCATTAATTTTGGTATAGTTTGATTGTGTCTATTTGCTTATTTGGTTTGCTTTTTGAGTGGACAGGGTAATTAAGATAATAGATATTGGAAAAATATCTAGAGTCAGTTTCTGATAATCAATATGTATAGTAAGAAGGCATCATATGACTTCCATATTGAACAATAATAGTATGAGTAAAAAATTGATACCTATATTGAGGTTCACTTTTCGAATTCATTCATATTTACTTCCACCTTGTTTTGGTCTACCCAAAATGTAAATTACAGTTAGAATGGCAATCATCAAGAAAACAAATAATAAATTCTGGCATGGACATTGAAAAATAAGAACGTTATACACTGTTGGTGGGATTGTGAATAAGTACAACCACTATGGAGATCAGTATGGAGGTTCCTCAAAAGACTAAGACTGGAACATATATGACCCAGCTAGAGCATACCTGTTATCTTTCCAAATGAATTAAAGTCAAAATACTCTAGTGATACATGCATATCCATGTTTACAGCAGTACAAGTCACAGTAGCCAAATTATGGAACCAATCTAGTTGTCTGTCAACAGATAAATGGATAAAAAATGTGGTATACACACACAATGGAATTTTACTCATCATAACAAAAAACAAAATTATGTAATTTTCAGGAAAATGCATGGAAGCAGAGAATATTTTGCTAAATGAGATCAGCCAGTCACAGAAAGTAAAGGGTTGAATATTTTATAATGAAAGCTAGAGAAAAAAAAATAGATGATTGAGGAGAGTGACAAGTAGAATAGGGGAAGGGGATTGGTAAAGGGAAGCGAGGAGGGGAAAAGGGAGTACTAATGAAAGAAATAGTTCAAATGAAGCTAAGCCCATGTATGAAGGGATCACTACCAATGTCGCTGTTATGTATGGGGAGGGTGGGCAGCAAGTTGAAACCTGAAGGGTAACACACAAGACCTGTGTATATGTTTGGTTGCATGACTTTGAACCTCACTATGATGTATAATTATAATACATGAATAAAAGTATAAAAATATACAAATAACACTTTATCTAATTCAAACCTCATAGAATGAAATTTAACCAAACCTACTGTATTTTTAAAGAAATGCTTTAAAATTATTTTCTGAACTGACTATAATAATTCCTGAATGTTATTTAATCTTGTATATTTTCAGAATTCAAGGCAAAAAGTGATGCTTTTATTACTGGCATACAAATTAATTGCTCTATATAGGTCATTAAGGAATTTTAGAGGACATAAAATTTACAGGCATCCTATTTGAAGTTACATAAGTAATGGTAATCTACTATAAGCTTACATAAATAACCATGAACATAACATTTATAGAAAAGTATAAAATCAGGATTCAAAGAGGAATTTTCATTATCTTGAAACTTGAGAATGGAAACTGTAGTTAAACTAATGGTAAAGTCAGAAATCAAAATCAAAATCAAAGTAATCTTGTAAATTTTGGTAAGGGTCACAATTGAAATTTTTCAATTATGTTTCATAAATGATTACTGTTTTCTCATTTCCTTATTTGGAGTTAAATTGATTAAGTTGATTAAAATTTTAGAGCTTATTTTAACACAGATAAAACTCTTTTATGTTTTTCTCAGCACTAAAAAAGACAGAAATTGGCACAGATAATCCAATACCAACATTCAAGTTCTAAAATTAAACCAACAGCACAGTTGATAGTGAACATTTTTATATAAACTTTCTAATAAGATTGACACATCAATATAACATTGTTCTACTAGAGTGTAGCACATATATTTTTGTTTTTTCCTCAACACTTTCCAAACATGTGTTGATAAACTATAAGTGTGCATTTTTGCCCGTGCCACTCATTGTCCTTGATGTTATTTAGATATAACTTATGATAACACATGAATAACTGGCATATAGAATAAAAATAAAGATGTCTATCTCAAATTTATTATGGAAAATCGATTTTAAGCCACTTAATTTGATGTATAGTTCATTCATTTGCACATAAGATTAAATATATATGTTGATATGTATAAAATTAATTAAATGAAAGCAAAATAAAGCCAATGTGTATAGCCAGAAGAATAGGTCCAAATATAACTGATATTGTAAATTTAGTTTAAAATGTTTCATTTATTCATCTTTATATCATCATGAGACTAATATAATTGTCTTGTTATATATTCAAATTAAATTACCATAAATTTTTAACTGATTTTGAAAGAATGTCAGTGTGAGACCCATTAAGCCACCTCATTTATGTGCCCTTAGAAATGTCTAATACTGTGGTATATTTTATACAAATGTGCTTATCAGAGGAATGCAACATTAGAGGTTGTCTATAAAGCTTTAAAATACTTTAATAATCTGATTTCAGAATAAGTGTATATTTCAAGAATTTACATTTAACAATAGTAAAATAAAGTATGGTTGATTATAATTAGAATATCTGAATTAAAACAATTCACCCAAATCCAAAATCAATGAAGCCATATACATAAGAAATTAAAAGTATGCTCTAGAGTATATTGCAATTACTGCTTATAAGTATGCCTTAAGTGATATTTTGTAGATTTCTTTAGAGCAGCAACTAATCCACATTGACTAGCTATCTTCAAAATTCATTCAAACTAACTTGGACTATATTCTTATGATTGACCTTATAAAAAGCTAAAATTGAAGGTAACCCTTTAGGCTAAGATATGTCTTCAATCAAATACTTATTTTTAAAAGTGTTCAATTATGAATTCAAATAATGTTTACAAAAATACTTGTCAAGTTAAAACCATGTGTCAGATTCAATCCTAGATATTGAGATATAAATGATGGAGATGATATATACATTAAATGCTTATTTTTCTTGGTTTAGAGATCAGCATACCATTTTGGTTATTTATATTTCAATAAATGGAGGTAGCTAAAATAGATATGTTAATTATGAGTTAAATATATGGGGAAAATCTAAGAATTAATTCCACTAAAAAAACATTGATTTATTAAATCATATCATATATATGACTCAAAGATGTAGAAGTGAATTAGATTGTGGTGAGGAGTATACAAGAAAATAGAAAAAAGTTTAGAAGCAAAACATAAGAAATATCATTACATAAAGATATGTGCTGATGAGATTCTCATAAAAATAAATGTCAATGTACTTATAAGTCAAATTGCATAGATGACTTATGGAAAATCTGTGTAAACTTAAATGCAGAAGGCAATTACTGTGCCATGGTAGGATTCCTCTGGAATAAGAAGAATGTGTAGATAACACGTGTGGATTACTCTTTCAGGATGTTTGTGGAACATGGGAACCTTGGAAGATAAAGTATTCAAATACTTAAATAACGCTAAGAAGTATGAGTGGCCAGAGAAGAATAAATCTTCATAATACTAAAGAGACTTGAATGTATTTAATATTAACTTGAAAAGGCATGTTTTAAGAAAGCAGTAGGGGCATATAACCAAAGAAAGAGTCAATAGAGCAAGGAGGAATGGTCTTTCACTATGACTTTTTTTTAACTAATAATGAGCCATCTTAGCGCATTGCTTTTTGTGTCTTTATTCTATTTCCACTTAGTACTCATAAATTTAGAAAATAAGCAAGGCTTGTGGGAAATGTTATTCAAATTGTAGAGCATATTTAAAATTTTTCAGAATAAGTAGCAATTATTTGATTTAAGAAATATATTATTTATGCTATAAAGAAGAAATTACCATTTTACTGTGACTAATAGATGTTAAAGCAAAGTACATGTTCAGTTGTAATAGAAATATATAGATGATAGTTGGAAGTAATTTTAATATTTTATTATCTACTTCCATTCTTCCAACTGACTTTTCTTATAGTTTTATATTATAATTTTATTTAAATGAAAAATAATCCATTTGGTTTTATAGTCTTTACACATACAACAATGTTTTGCATGCTCTATTTTTAATCTGGCGATGTTCTAAACTTTTTACAAGGCTTTTATTCTATGTATTACAAACATATTTTATTGATAATTTAAGTCAAGGCTGAAAGGACTTGAATTTATTTGCAAATGAAAAACTCATAGGCTTAGAATGAGTTAGAAACACTTCTAATTAAAGTATTTGTGACTACAAGTAAACATTGGTATACTAGAAACCAACTTGTGAAATTTAACTGATTCTGATATTTTTCAGCCAATATTAACAATGATATCATTATTAACTAAAGATATGGGCATTTCTTTGAAAGCAGAGATTTTTCTCTTATCAGTCCAAATATGGATGCTTTTGATTAATAAAAATGAGAACTATTTTTTGACAATTCTATTGGACTGCTCATAAAAATTAGCATTAGTTTGTAGAATCAATACAACCTCATTATTTTTTGTTATTTTCCTGAATTTGTGAGTATAGCATATCACAGTACCACCTGTCACTTTTTTGTTATTGTGGTGGTGGTACTAGAGATTAAACCCAGAGGTGCTCTACCCCTGAGCTACAACCGGAGCCCTTTTTATTTTTTATTTTGAGACAAGACCATGCTAAATTGCTAAGTTTGGCTTTGAATTTGCAATCCTTCTGCCTCAGACTCTCAAATAACTGGGATTACAGATATGCACCATAGAGCCCAAGTCCTCCTATCACTTTTTAGTGCTCTTCAGAAACACTTCCCTTCTCAAATTCTGTACCACTGGCTGATTCTGTCATTCTTATACTACTTATCACAGGCAATGTTAAATTATTAAATATACAGTTGCTTCCTTCACAAATATTCTGTAAGCTAATTCAGTACAGGTAGTTTACTTATTTGTGTCCAACCAACTGACAAAGACCATAGTGCATGTTTAGAATATATGCAATAAGCATGCAACTAATTTCCTAATATTCTATTTATAGTTAATTGTTGAGCTTTGCACCCACATTTGATTCATCTGTGGTATATTATTTTTCACTGCGTTTCATCTGAGAAAAAAATACCTTTTTTTCTGAGACATAAGAAATACCTGAGTGCAAAGTCTGCTTGACAGCAATGCTATACTTGAATAAAGAACTCTGGAAACTTATAGTGAAGATTTCCAGTTTGGCTCAAGCAACATGGATCTGGTTTTAGGTTTTACATCTTTGCTTCATATGACTTATTTACTTTCTACCATGTCCCTAATGATACACAATGCAATGAAATGGCAGCATAGGTTGCAGTTAGACATACCTGGACACACAGAAAACAAAGCAGTGAAAGGAAATTTTCTAGAATTTCTATCACATCATGAGTTCAATGCATCAGCAATAATTTTGGTGATGGCTCCAGTAGAAATGAGACATAACAAATTTGATAATAAGCATAAGCTCTGTTGATATCAGACAACAGCTAATTATAGCCATATGTCAAGGTAGCAAGAATATTAATCAGTTCATACCAGTGCCATCACCTTGAAAAGACAAGTATATGAAGTATTATCACTTTTAGGGAAAATATCAACACTTTCTGTGTCAAACATTAATGGTTACAGCACCATAACTGCTGCTTTGGCTAGCAGTGGTGATTGAAAATGTCACCAGACAAGGGCACAGATGGATAGGAGAATGTGGACAATTCCATAAGTATCCATAAGATACAATTTTTAGAGCAAAAGGTAATAGCCTCTATTTCAAAATGACTTGCAAGAGGATGAAACCTTTGAAAAGTGAGCACTGAACTTCACAGTGCTTTCAACTCTTGCAAAGCTCTATTTTTATCTTCAAGCTGCTGAAGTCTGGAAATTATAGAACCATTTTAGTTCTGTCTGGAGGCATTAGATGAAAAACACAGTTTCCTAGTCACTACTCTGGGGTATAAGATGAATGAGATTAAGTGGACATATTCCCTGCTCCTCCAATGGGAAAGACAGATGCTTAAAGAGATAATGTTATATGTATTATAGTACAAGAATACAAACAATTGTAATCTTCGAAAATGTGATATGTATCTGAGCTTTTAAGGAGTGAATAAATGTTAGGAATGCCAGTAAATTAACCTCAAGGAGGAGTGAAAATGATAAGAACTAACATTTATCGAGCGATTTTTTTAGTTAACATTCTTCTAAGCATGATTCCTGGATCATTCATTAAATCCTCAAAACAACTGTGTGATGGTGCTATTGTTATGCCAGTTTGACAGATGGGAAAATTGTGGCTTCACATAGTCAAGTAAGTTGTACAAATCACAATGCTAATGTCAAAGCAGAGGATTGAGAACACAGGTAGCTGGACCTCAGAGCTAAACTCAACCATCATGAAAATCTGTGTAAGTGTATCTTGTACTTGTCTTAATTATGTTAGTAAGTCATGTAATTATTTTAAGTACGCATAACACAATAAGATAGATACTTAAGATCTGATGTCTTCGCGCTGGGGTATTTTGGGATGATTTAGGACCAGAGCCTGGTAGACCTTTGAGAGGTGAACTTTGTCAGAGTTTGACTTATAATAGGTGTAGCAATGAATGGACAGGGGGATTGAACTTGAGATATAGTAATCAAAATATTGAGGAAGCAATGTTTGATATGGTGCAGACAGAAAGGGATGAAGGATGATTGTGTAGATGATGCTAAATTTAACTAAAAGAAAATGCAAGCAGAGCAGGTCTGGGGAGTAATCTGAAAGACAGGATGGAGGACATACATTGAGTAAGTGGAGATTGAACTGTGTGTTGAATATTTATATGGATGCGCTCAATGCACAGCTCAATATATAAGTATGAAGCGAAGGGAGAAAAAGGAGTGAGTAGGTTATGCTTTGATTCCCTTTAGTTCAATTAAATCAGCACTACTGAGCAACTAGTATATTCTAGTTAAAACACAAAAGATAAGAACACTAATGTGAAATCAGTCTTCCTTGCAAAGGTCTGTGAATGCTCATCAAAATACTGGTGGGAGGCTGGGTGTGGTGGTGCACTCCTGTATCCTCGTACTTGGGAGGCAGAGACTGGAGGATCACAGGTTTGTAGCCAGCCTCAGCAACTTAGTGAGACCCTGTTTCAAAATGAAAAATAAAATAGAGCTGGAGGTGTAGCTAAGAGGCAGAATGCCCCTGGGTTCAATCCCCAGTACTGCAAATATGGTGGGACATTCATTATATTAATGTAGGAGACCAAAAGGGGAAATGAACTAAGAATAAAATGAAGTGAATAAATGAGGACATCAATTAGGATAGAAAAAAGTTTAGGAGGCAAATTGAAAAACTGTAATCTTTTAAATGCAATATCAGTGGAATTTGAAGAGAGAAGAGGGCTCAGTTTTGCCCAGCATGAAACAATATTTATATGTAGCATGCTTTTTAGCATTTCTAACTGGGCCATTTCTGTTTCACAATATTTATTTGCAATTTGAGAATTACTTTATTTACTCCAAAATGTACACTAAATATGCTCAAAAATAGCACCGTTCCTTTAGCTAGATGTGTTTGTATTGTGCTGCTTACAATGGAAAGAGACCAGACAAATGCAAATGGAAAAATCAAATCTTGGATTATGGGAGAAGTCTGACTCCAAAATACAGCCTTTGCCAAAATTGTGTGAAGAAATGCAATTGCATCTCAGTTGTCACTTAATTTTGAGTGAAAGGATATACTAAAAGCATATATGTGAGGTGGTATTTTGTATAGAAATGTACACTCATTGAGAAAAATGGTTTCTATCTTATTGTGATCCTCATACTTTAGCATTTTTAATAGAAAAGAGTTCAGATCATTACAGGATATATGTGTAGATGGAATATGTATATTTTGAGTTTTTTTCCATATGGAATTACCAGCTATTTTTAGAACTGACACAAAAATTAAGATAAGGAAAAGTAAATAAAAAAATTTAAGTATCAAGGTCTGTACTTACACAACCTATAATCCATTATTGAAGTTAATTTCAATACTATGTCACTTGTTAAGTGGGGAAAATGTAAAGTCATAATGTGTAGCTTCACTTTATCCAACATGGTAAAATTATAGGTATTTTCTGGTATTTATTCTCTAACTTAAACAGAAGTTAAGGGAGCAAACCATGTTTTAGTCAATGCCTTATTAGTAACACCATCTGGCTCCCTGTGTTCAATCATTTATTTTCCTGAGTATTTATATTTAATTTCAGGTAAAAATGTATCAGAAGTAAGAAATAAATGTGAGCAAAAATGTGCTGTAACTAAAAAACATCTGCCCAGTGATTTCACTTATATATGGACTCTAAAAATGTTGAATTCATAAGTAGACACTAAAATGGTGGTTCTCAAGGGCATGGAATGGGTAGGAATAAGTTCAGGAGATGTATATTATTGTGATAAAGCAGATTCTTTTAAAAATATTTATTTATTTATTTAATATTTATTTATTTATGCTGGGAATTGAACCCAGGGCCATTCTACCTCTAAAGCTATACCCCCCTCCCTATGTTTTTAAATTTTGAAATAGGGTCTGCTAAGTTGCTAAGGGTCTTGCTAAGTTGCTGAGGCTGGCATCAAACCTGTGATCCTCCTGTCTTGGCCTCCCAAGTGCTGGGATTACAGGTGTGCTCCACTGTGCCCAGCTTATATTATATTCTTATAAATTGCTAAGAGGTAAATTTTGACTGTTCTCACCACAAATTAGAGATATGCATCTGAAGTAATGCGTATGTTAGTTAACTCCATTTAGCCATCCCAAATGAATATATTTTTCCAAACACATTGTACAGTACATTATAAATAAATATATATATATATATATATATATAATTTGTCAATCACATATTTTAAGCAAAAATCTGTACTTACTGAAACAGTGATATAAAATAAAATAAGTTTTCTCTTTAAGTACATTTTTAATACTGCATAGAATTATGAATTTTATGTTTTGATATATTAAAATTAAATGTTTTGAGCCGGGTGTGGTGGCGCACGCTTGTAATCCCAGTACTTGGGAGGCTGAGACAAAAGGATCACAGGTTTGCCACCAGTTTCAAAATAAAGAATAAAAATAGGGCTGGGGGTATAGTTAGGAGGCAGAATGCCCCTGGGTTCCATCCCCAGTACCAGAAAATAAATAAATAAACAAATTAAATTAAATTAAATGATTTGGAATATTCAAAGAAAATTCACTTTTCTTAATATATTAACTGTAAGAAAACTGAATGTTGCAAACTATAATTTTCACATAAAGATGTTATACTAACCAGTTGACCTGTTTTCTATATATTGTTAGCTGTATTTCAACAAGGTTCAGGCCATAATAATGTTCATTTAAAATATTGTCCCAAACTTCATCTTGGTGGAATTTTCACAGAATGAGACTAATAAGCATCCAACAATTACATGAAAGCAGTATCTAGACAAATTTGGGGGAAATATTCCTGAAAGTTAATGATTAGCAGAAACATAAATGACTAAAAAATACTCTTATTTAAGTATTTTTAATTGTTTGTTTAATTTTCTTTTTATATGTTTATTGGTGTAATGTAATTATACATAATAGTGAAGTTCAAAGTGATACAAACATACATGCACTCATCACTTGGTGTATTTCCCTTCATATTTTTATCTATATCTTGTCTTCATGTCTACTAATCCATAGATCACTTTAAGGTCCTCTTTGAGTACTAGACAATTTGCATTATGTAAGTATGAAATTATTTAAACCTTGTCACAAACCTAAGATATGCACTATTGCTTAGGCACATTCCAAATGAATTTCCAAAAATCATTTAATTTTTTAGTTTATTTTTTTTAATTTGGTTTGTATGTGTGTGCACGTATGTGTGCATGTCATACTGGTGTTTGAAAAAAGGGCCTCACGTGTGTTAGACAAACACTTTACCACTGAACTACATTCCCAGCCCTTTTTAAATTTTATTTTGATACAAGATCTGGCCATGTTGACCAGGCTGGCTTCAATCTTGTGATCCTCCTGTTTCAGTCTCCCAAGTACCTGGGAATACAGGCATATACCACCACACCAAGCCCAACCTCATTGGGACATTAAGTAGAGTAGTTCAGTCAACCTGACTATATACTACAATACTGCTTGTAACTGATGAATTCAAATATACAATACTGTTGTGGTATCCCTTCTGAAGTCAGGGTTTGGTAATGTGACAGAATTAAGTGTTAAGATGTTTAATGAGTGTTTAGGTGATGAGGGCTTTTCCTCCATGAATTGAATTAGGAGCCCTTAATAAAGTGTTGGATGGATGGAGAGAATTAGTCTCTCTTGTCCTTCTACTTTCTGCCATGAGAGGAAGCTTTCACAAGATCTCAGCACCTTGGTCTTCAGTTGTCACAGTCTCTAGAACTGTGAGAAATAAATTTCTTTTCTTTTAAAATTACTCAGTCTCTGGAATTCTGTTATAGAATAACAGACAAAGACAATAATCTAGCCTTCACTAGACAAGAACCCAAAAAACAAGAGATAGCTAGATCTATGCAATAGCATTCTACAGCTTCTCAAGAGAGTATCAGTCTGTCTGTGGGTCTGGGGAAAAATAGAGCGCAAGCACACATAACACAGGTCCTGCATGGCTTAGCTCAAGGGGAGGCAGAGCTTATCAGTGGATATACCTACTCTGCACGTCTACCTTAGGGACATTGTGGATGAAGAGGGAAAAACTATTTCCTGGCTTGAAAAGGAAGGATGGATTCCATATTATTAGAACCTTCAAGGCCCCCCCATCTAATCTTAAGAAATGTTAATGCTGTAATCTGCAAACTCATTCAGGACTTGAAGAGTATTGAGATATGCAGATGTGGCAAAATGAGCAAAATGCTTTAGAGAAAGCTATATTCTCTTTTCTAGAAAAAACATCCATAGCATGTGTTGGTGCCTTACTTTTACAAGTACATATAAAGAAAATGTGGGTAAAAGTCCTGTAGACAGCCTCTTAGAATTGTGAGCCGATACTTTCTTTATAATTGTCTTCTTCTTTGAAGAAGATCAAATATAGCAACAGTTGAAAACACGTGTAATCTTTCACTTGTACTTTTCCCCGGAGTATTTGAAGTAGCACACATTTAATTCAACATAAATCTCTTCAAATGCATGAAAAATTAGAGCTTTCAAAAGCAAATTTGTATTTATGCCTTTTATATTTACACACGTTTCCCATTGGAGAAAACTTAAGAGGGAGCAAGCTTAAAAATCATACTTACGACATGGGGCCTCTACTCTTGCTAACACTTGCAAAGATTTTTATATCTGTGTGTATTTCATAGCAGCTTTATCTGTAAAAAGTGACATATAATCATCAAGCTACATTTTAATTTTGAGGGATTTTTATCTGGCTACAATGGATTATAAACCACCTCATCATATCCCTTATCAGAAATGAAATACAATAGTCTTTCTATCTTTATTCAAAATGCCCTAATTAAAAATTACTAAATAATTTTAACTAACTGAAAATGAAAGGACAAATAGATAACACTAATTTTAATCTAATTTTATTATAATGCCTATTTGAACAATTTATATTAATATTGATTCATTCTCCCTAACTAAATCCAACAAATACCACTTGTTGCTAATATGTGTGCAGTGTTATGCAAGGTTCTAGTGGAATAAAAGGGCAGTAAATAGTTGTTTGACATACAAGTACTAACATCTACTAAACAAGATGAGTCCCACTCACAAACCCAAGGGAAGACAGAATGTGATCAATGTTTTGCACTGATTTGAAAGAGAATAATTCTTTTTGTGATATTATATTTAAATGTTCTGTTTTTATGTGGGTGCTATAATAGCATACTACAAGCTGAATGGCTAAAACAAAAACACTTCTTTTTCCCTCAGTGTTCTGAAGACTGGGAGTTCAAGAGCAAGGTGCTGATTTACTTGTTTTCTGATGAGGAGTGTTTTTTTTTACTTGCAGATGGTTTGCTTGTTACTGTATCCTCAAATGGAAGAGAGAGAGAGAGAGAGAGACAGAGACAGAGACAGAGACAGAGAGAAACAGAGAGAGAGAGAGAGAGGATGAATATGAATCATCTCAATTAGGACGCTAATTCCATCTTGATGTCTCCAATAACTATCACCACTTTGGGTGTTATACTTCTGTGATAACATGCCCTAAAAGTAATTTTTTAGCCTCATTTTCTACCCTAAAATTAAACTCCCAGCCCTTACAGCCCCAAGGAAAAAGCCAGTCCCCCAAGGATGAAACCAGAAACCAGTTATCGCCCCTAGGACCATGCCTCGCAGCCTGCAGCCACAGCTCTGGGCTCCAGCCCGCCAGCGCAGATCAGACTTCTGATGCTTCTGATGCAAGCAAGTCACTTCTGCCCAGACCAGCCCCACCCCTGACCCCTGCCTGGTGCTCAGCCCACGCCCCTCGACCTACCCCCTTGCTTCTAAATAAGGAAAATTTACTATGATTGGTCAATTCCAAGCATACCCGCAAACTCTGCTTGCTCTCTATAAAAGGAAGCTATGAACTGTAGAGGAGGCTGCCATTTTTTGACTAGCTGGGGAGTGGTGGCCCCGCGGTAATAAATGCTTCCCGCCTTAACTGAGTCTGGTCCCAGACCCTTTGTCCTAAACATGGGGTACAACACTTCAATTTATAAACTGTGGAAAGACACAAACATTCAGTCCATAGCACTGTCCTATAACTGTTTGTAGAATTTGGACAGATAGAGACAAAGGAGGAAACTGATGAAACTAGGTTGAAGATAGTAAATCACAATTTGCAATAATATTCCAGGTACTAGATATACCTGACTCTCAATTTTGGAGAATATGCATTATTTAGTTAAAAATATATCTAAAAGCATAATGAACATTTCAGAGTTAAAAGGAGTATAAGTAGTCTGATCATGTGATTTTGGTGAAAATATGAAGTCTGTTTTAAAGAAAAAATTTTGTCTGAAACCTTTTTGGAATGACATAATATACTTACTTTTTGAATGACATACTTCGAATAGAATTGTATGTAAAAATGATGTCTACATTTCACAACAATTTCTTACACAAGTGGATTGCTTTGGAAAATACTCAACTTTCTTTGGAAAAGAGAGGAGAAAAACATGTCAATTTTCTGACAAAAATTTCCTTTGTTCCTCTACCAGAGAATTTACTTTAAGAAGCAATGATGACACTAATGGTTAAATCAATAAGAACATTTTCGAGAATTAATTGAACCTTCCAAAATCACTATTACCTGATTCGATTCAAACATAAAGTCCTTGCTAGAGGAGGAAACTCATCCTTACCTAGTTTCCTGGTGAATGAAAGGTGGTGCAAAGTCAGTTTCAGCAAAGCTTCCAGAGTAACAGCTAATTAGATTGGATCAAAGATGATATAACTGATCATCATGATGAAAAACTCTTTTCCTTGCCAGAATGTATGCAAAAATATTTCAGAGAATGTGGGACACTTTTAAATCTAAGAACTTGTAAAATATAATTTGACATGTAATGGTAATGTTTGCTATTTAACTACTATCAACTTCACTAAAAAGTACAGAAAAATGTTAAAAATATAATCATGAATAAGACAGGATAAAATTGAAAAATAAAAAATACCTGAAATAAAAAGACAAATATGAGCCAGGTGTGGTGGCACATGACTATAATCCCGGTACTTGGGAGGATGAGACAGGAGGATTGTAGGCTCAAGATCATCCTCAGCAATTTAGCCAGACTCTCAGCAACCTAATGAGACCTTGTTTCAAAATAAAAAGGGGTGGGGTTTTAGCCTGGAGGTAGACTGCCCCTGGGTTCAATCCCCAGTACCAAACAACAACAACAAAACAAAGATAAATATGAGTTTGAGATTCAAATAGAACATTATATTTATAAATATATAGTATATATAAGTACACAATATTATACAGGTAAGTTATATAAAATTTGTGATGCACAAAGAAAGCAAGACACTAAAATGATAATATAGATTTTAAAATTAAAAAAAGGCAAAACATATTTTTAGTTAAAATCAAGGCAGAAAAATTTAAGAGAGATCTAATAAGAAATCCAATTGTCCTATGAAAATATTGTAACTAAGAGGAGTGAGCCCTGTGCTTTTGGCTATCTTCCTGGAGTGGAGGTTCAATCAGACAGAACTTAGGGGCGGGGATAGGAACAAGTGGCAGCTCAAAAAGCACAGGTTCTTGCTGTTCTCACCTAATTTTAGATTCTGTAGAATATAGATTTCTTCCTTTACTATATGCACCTAGAACAATTTCCAAAGACTTTAAATGGTTGATTTTTAAATGTGGGCCACTTGTGCTTGTTTCATTTCATAGAGCATTTCCTGCCACCATTCTGGAAGTGAGGTTTCCATATAAAATGTTACAGTTAAAATATCTCGATTGCTTTGTATATATATACTTATTTATATATTCATAAATTCATAAAAGTAACACATACCCACACACTCTTCAGGCACAGCTATTGGGAATACTGGTGCCTCAGTCACCCACACCACTGCTGCTAATATGCAGGATGGATCATCTACACTGCAAAACACAACCTGAAAAGTCCAGAGTCTGCTGTTCTTACAGTGTCCTGCCCCTAAAGCAATGTCACTCAGAGAGAATCACACTGCTGCCCGTCTCCAGCTCCAGATCCACTGCATGTGGCTCAGAGATTTTGCCCAGTGTGAAAGGAAGGCCATAAAATGGCTCTAGAAGCTTCCCAAAGAAACTGACTTTATTGAAACAGAGCATAGGTAGAGTCAAGCCTAAAGGTGCTCTCAAAATCAATGGCAATTTGGTGACAGGTATCTAAAAGGAGATGGGTAACTTCATGAATATACAAGTTAAACCATGGCCAGTTCTTTCATTACCTGAAAGAGCTATGGAGAAAGAGCTTAAAAATGTCTTTCTGAGATCAGAGAAAAACTCAAAGGCTTGTCTCAAGTTGTCTCGGCAAAAGACACTGCAATTAATTGGTATTAAATTAATAATAAGGAAAGAGCCCCCTACACATGGTTTTACTGGTCATTCTTCCAAACATTTAAAGAAGAATTAATACAACCACTTCACAAACTACTTCAAAAATTAGTAGAGGAATGAACGTACCCCAGAACATTTTAGAATGTCAATGTTATTTTAATGGCAAAATCAGAAAAATAGATGTGAAGAAAAGAAAACTAGAGTCCAATATCTCTTTAAAATAAGATCTAAGGCAGGAGTGGTGGCGCACACTTATAATCCCAGTACTTGGGAGGCTGAGACCGGAGGACCAGGGTTCGCGACCAGCCTCAACTACTTAGTGAGGCCCTCCGCAACTAAAATAGGGCTGGGGTGTAGCCTGAAGGTAGAATGCCCCTGGGTTCAATCCCCAGTGCCACCAAAAAATAATAATAATAAATAAAATAAGATCCAAAAAATCTAGTAAATATAAAAAATCTGATTCCAGAAATACATAAAAAGGATAATGGGCCATGTCCATGAGATAAGGTTAGTTTAATACCTGAAAATAAATTAATTTAATAAAATGTTCCAAATAAGAAAAGGGGGGAAACACACAAGCATCTTAATATATATATATATATAATATATATATAGTATATATATTTATATATAGTATAGTATATAGTATAGTATATATAGTATATATAGTATATATATTTATATATATAGTATAGTATATAGTATAGTATATATATATGTATATATATTTTATATATTTATATATATTATATATATATATATATATATATAGTAAATGTATTTGGCAAAATCTAGCACCTCTTCATCATGAAAGAGACTCAACACACTAGGAAGGGAAGACGAAGAGAAATACAGAAATAACCTGATATGCGACAGTTGGCATTAACTTTTTATATTCATGTTTTTGCAGTTTTCAGCCTCTGATTGGCTAGAGGTTCGGCTGCTATAGTTGCTTGGTTACAAGTGTGTATACAATTAGGTTAATTTATGATTTGTTTACACATCAAGTTAGGTTACAGTTTTCTATGTATGGTGGCTGCTCTGGGCCAAATTTTTTCCACACAGCTACAGAGACAGGTTAACGACAAACTTGTTTCAGTTTAACATATCATCACTACCAAATTTAAAAAAGAAATCATTTTGGATTCGAAAGATGGAATGCAACTAAGGGATTAATATAAGAGTTTGACAATCAAAATGTGTACTGGAAGACTTTAGCAAGTGAAACCACTTTGTGAGTTTCAGTGCTATCAAAATAAAATTTCCACTTCTCCCTTTCTCTTTTATGAAACTTTTGAGCTTCCATGTGTGCCCAACATTATTACAAATGATCAAGGACAATTGATTTTGAGATGTTGTTACTTATGAAAAGTATCTAATAAATGTGAAAAATCACAGTTATTGATTCCTATAAAGCCTCAGATGACATATCAATATTTTTATTTACAAGTACATAATTAATTTCAAGACCCAAGTAATACATATATTGAATATTATATAGTTTCAGCAAAATTGTACTACTTTATTGCGATCCTCATACACTTGCATAATTTTTCACCTTGTCCTACTTATGCTAAAAGGAATGAGATTTAGAAAGGCATTTGGAGATGTAGAGTAGATATGGCAAATGGCTTCATAAGCTGCCTCAGAGCGGTTACAGAAGTATAATTGGTAGATTTTATAAAATGTCAGCTTTTGTCTATAGTAAATATAATTTACACAGCAGAGAAGAGTGATTAGAGGCAGATCACCGAGAGGCTAATGAAAGGAGCCATCGGCACAGATGTGGGTTGTTCATTTTGCAAAAGATCAGAGAGATGACAAGTTATGACAGTGTTTTACATGCCCTGAAACTCCTCACAGACATGTTCAATCATGCTCTGAGATACAGAGCAATCTAATCATTTTTATATTAAACAATTCAAATTCTATGGACTGTGTTTGACTCACATCTTGCAAGGCATTAAGTTGAATCATGTGTTGCTTGAAAGTTAAAGTATGTTTCATAAATTGGGTTGTAAGAAACATTAGCCCAAAAATGGTTCTAATGAAACAACAGAATAGAAAGATGGGGCTTAGCAGGGATGATAAACCACAGATCAAATTGCAAAACTAAATTACAAAAACAAAATAAATAGATTTGATATGCTGTTGAAAATAACATTCTACATTCTTGTTTTGAAAATCATGGCCTTTAATAACTATTAAAGGAGTTATTTGAAAAGTTTCATGATTTGTACTTGAGCTAATGAGATTGTCGAACTTAAAACATTGCCAATGGCTAAGAAAGAGAGGATGTAAAAGAAAATTATGCTTCTTTAGCATCTTTTGGTAAATGAATGCTATTGCCTAATCAAATAAAATTGAATCACAAGGGAAAGCAAAGGGAAACAGAATTAGCCGAGAAAACTCTCAAAAGGACATTTAAAACTAGGAATGGAAGAAAACAGTAAAATCAACAATAAAAACTTTCCCTGTTAAATGTATGTAATCCATTTTATTATCAAATTTTTCTAGTTAATAAAGAGATATGAATAAAACAATCCTGCAGGTTACTCATATTATTTACATTTAATATTTTTTTTCTTAATCTGAAGAACTGAGATGTGTTTTCTTTAGATGTACTATGTGTACATTATTCTTGGCCAGAATTTAATGATTTTTTAAGATTTGAAAAATAAAACAAAGTTTCTTATTATGCTAAGATGAAATTAAACAAATAACTCAAGAAACTAAACTAAAATGTCTTGGATAATTATAATAGCACATCAAAATATACAACAGTAACAATGACAAAATCCAAATAAAAGAGTTGAAAATAAAATAAAATAGGAAAAGATGAAATCAATTTGCCTAACACCCACAATTTATTAATGCATTTACTTAAAAATAATATGAAATAGACAGATATAATGTTACTTGTTGTGAACATACTTTGAAATATATATAAAAATAAAATGGGTAGAGAGGAAAGTAAAACAGTCCTAAAATTTGACTAATAAATTTTCTTTGTTAATTAAAAGTCCCCAACAGAATAGCATAAAGAAATTATGTTAACCTTTTTTTAAATGGGGCATCAATATCCATATCAGTAAAACACAAAAATAACTTTTTTTGAGGTACTGGGGATTGAACCCAGGGGCATTCTACCTCCAAGCTATACCCCAGCCCTATTTTGTTCTTTATTTTGAAACAGGGTCTCACTAAGTTGCGGAGGGCCTCACTAAGTAGCTGAGGCTGGCTGCGAACCCAGATCCTCCTGTCTCAGCCTCCCAAGTACTGGGATGACAAGTGTGCACCACCATGCCCAGCCAAAAATAACCTTTAAATTTTTATTTATGTAGGTCAAATTGCACTTTACAGTATACAGTTCCATTGGTTTAAAAATATACACAAAGTAATGTATCCACCAGCATAAAATCCCTCATGCTGCCCCTTTCAGTCAACTCCTCTCCACTGGTAACCATGTAAGTGATCCTTTCAGAAAGTGATATAAATGGAAACATACTTTTTTATGCTGCCTGTGGCTCCTTTTACTTAGTAAAATGCATTTTAAAAGACTTCATGCATTGTGCATATCAATATTTTATTCCTTTTCATTGTTGAACAGTTTGAATATGCCACAGATTTTTGGTTGTTTTAAGCTATTCACTAAAGACTATGGGCTGATACTGGATTTTGATGATTATTGGGTAAGAGGCTACATTTCTGTCTTAGTTTTGTTTGAACATAAGTTTTTATTTTCCTTAGGTGAATACCTAGAAATAGGACTGCTAGGTCACATGAGAGTATGTTTAATTATATATGAATCTTACAAACGGTTTCTAAAGTGACTGTACATTGTGCATTCCTACAAGCAATGCGTGAGAATGCCAGCTATTGGGCATCCTGGTAGCACTTGTTATTGGCAGCGTTGTATTATATTTTAAATTTAAGCTTTTAAATTTGCACATCTCTGACATTACAGAAGTTCATATTATCAGAGAAAGATACACATAAAATATGTATCAGAAGAAAGTACACAGAGAATGTATAATTATATATTTTTCAATGAAGTTTGTGTTAAAATATTTTGGACATGATTATTGTTTGTATTTTGCTTTCTTATACTTAATATATATCTACAAATCCACAAATAGGGATAAAATATTTGTAAATTGCCAAACTAACAATATTATCTGTGCATATGTTGTGTATCATATATTGTTTTATATATATATATTACAATCTCCACAATCTCCAATTTACAATGACTTTAGTTAATATCTTTTAAAATTTTATCATAGTGTAAAAGCATAGCCACACAACCATTTTTTTATTAAATTACATAATATATTCATATTTAACAGCAAAGTAGACTTTCGCTTAGATGATTTTGCTCAACTGTAGGTTCAAATAAGTGTTTTAAGCATATTTAAGGTAGACTATGATGTTCTTCAGGTTAGATGTATAAAATGTATTTTCAGTTTGGATATTTCAGTTTATAATGGGCTTTTTGGGTTGTAACATATTGTAACTTAAAGAGCAATTATATAATATAAAATATATAATGTGATCCCCTCCTACTTTCTTAATCTAGAAACAGAATACTCATTTGAGAATATGTTTCTTTTGTAAAAAAATCATTTAGGAGAGAGGATCCAAGATGGCGACCAAGGGAGATACCATGCTACGATCTCTCTGAGATTTGGATCTCAATCGCAGTGAAAGCAACTTCTCCACAGGAGAAGAAAAGCAACAAAAACTTGAAGTAAACAACGAAGGGTTTGAAACATGATGGAATCAAAGCCAGAAGACAAGGCAGAAGGAAGTAAAAAGCTCCAGCGCCTTACCTAAGGGACGGCGGTGTTGCCATCTTTGCCGGACCGCGCCAGCCGCTCCCAGCATCGCGGCTCCACACGCTGCCGCAGAGAAGCCAGAGACCTGCTGTGAGTTCAACTGCAGATCAGCAGAGACGAAAGCAAGCAGCGGCTCTTCCACACTCGACACACCAAACGGCAGCAGCAGCGGCTGCAGCGGCACCATCTTGGCAGGACTTTGCCGGCGGCTACCAGCATTGTGGCTCCTGCACAAGACCAACGGAGACGCCAGCGACCTGCTGTGAATCCAGCAGCTGCAGAATAGCAGCAGTGAAGGTGAGCAGCAACTCGCTCCACGCGCGACACAGACCCGAACTGCTGCGTCAGCAGAAGCGGCAGCGGCGCCATCTTAATCAGACCGCTGCGGCTTCTACATGCCACCAACAAGGAAGCCAGGGAGCTCCTCTAAAACCAGCACTGCAGAGCATCAGCGACGGGTGCAAGCAGCAGTTCAATCCACACTCGGCAGAGTCCCCAGTGCCCGGAGGCCTGACCAGAACCTGCAGCAGTGGCTGAGCCTCCCCAGAGATTAAGAGCAGCGCTCAACGAGCCGCCCCAGAGGGAGACCACCCAGCACGGCCACAGGAACTCGCGGGGTCTGAGACAGTGCAGATTGCCCCATTGGAGGCAGGAGTGGGGTCTACTGTGGGACGTGGTAGATGCGTGGATAAGCAGACAGTCCCTGGCGACATTTGAGTGGGACAGACTTGCAGCCTGCAGGTGGCAGCACCCTTGTAGAGTCCCCAGGGAGCACCACAGGATACACAGCTGTGGTACCAGGGAAAATTGGACCAAACTAGCCCTCTCTGTGGAAAATGTGGAGTTCCGTGTTTACATAGAATCGGGGCAAGATGACACCCACGGCTTCTGTAGGCAAAGAGAGACACAAGCCCAGGGCCCCCTGCTGGTGACACCTCACAATATCCCCCAAAACAATAAAATACTTGGGAATAAACCTAACCAAGGAGGTAAAAGACCTCTACAAGGAAAACTATAAAACATTGAAAAAAGAAATTGAAGAGGATCTTAGAAGATGGAAAGATCTCCCATGCTCTTGGGTAGGCAGAATAAATATCATCAAAATGGCCATTCTCCCAAAAGTGCTCTACAGATTCAATG
>PVJS01032413.1:0-22756 GCA_004027185.1 Glis glis | reverse complement strand
GTAGCGCGGAGGTAGAACGCCCCTGCGTTCAATCCCTGGTACCACAAAAAAAAAAATAATAATAATAAAGTATAAAAAAATAGGGCGGGGGATGTAGTGCAGAGGTAGAACGCCCCTGGGTTCAATCCCTGGTACTGCAAAAAAAAAAAAAAAGGATCCCGATTTCAATTATTCTCAATATATATTCCTAGAAGTGAGGTTACCGGATCATAAAAAAGAGGAAGCAGTTCTCAATTTTATTTTATTAATTGTTATATGGGCTTCACATGTACACAGAATAAAATTAAAAAGGTATGAAGGGGAGTACAGTGAAAGTGGAGCTGCCTCCTATCCTCCCAGAAGCGCCAACCCCTAGCAACTCTTCATGTGTACTTCCAGAGACAGTTCATGTTTCTATAAACATGTAAGTGCTTAATGTAGCCTTAAACAAGTAGTAACACACTATACGAACTATTCTGCATCTTGCTTTTTCACTTAAAGAACTCTACTGGTTTTCTTTCCATAACAGTACTTGTAGCTTATTTGTTCTTTTTTTTTGGGGGGGTCTTACTTCTTTATCTCCATGCTACTTAGTATACCCAGTCCCATCTGTATTGCTAGCCCCTGGTCTTGCTATTACAGATGATACTGCATTGTAATTCTTGTACATGTATCACTTTGTACATGTATGATTATCTATAGGATAAATTCCTTAAAATGGATTTAATAAATCAAGATAATTACACATTTTTAATTTTTATCAAATCACTTTTTATAAATATTACACCAATTTTGATTCTCAACAGCACTGTGTGTGAGAGAACCTGTTTTCCTATAACCTCTCCAAGGGGTCATTAAACTTGAAATCTTTGCCAATGTGTTACTGAAAAGTTGTATGTCAGTAGAATTTTAATTTGTGTTTCTCTTATTCTCTATGTAGTTGAACATGTTTTCATATGTTCAGGGCACTTTTATGCTTCCGTTTCTATTTTTGGTTCTTAGTCATTGAGTTGCTCTTTTCTTTTTATAGAGGTACTTTGCAAACTCTGGAAGGAATAGCAATTATTTTCCTCAGTCACCAGTGTTTATATTTCATTCATAGAGCTTTTAACATATAGGGAAATTTCAATTTTATTGAATTATTAATTTTCCTCTCTTCTGGGTTTTGTGTTCTACCAAAGAAAGTCTTTTCTCCCATGGTTTCTTCTAGTACTTCTGTAGGTATGTTTTCCACATTTGAGTATTTTATTTAACTGGAAATTATTTTGGCAAATGGTAGGAGGAAAGGGTCCAACTTCACTTTTTTCACTTGTTCCAATACCATTTATTGAACAATCCATCATTTCCCTACTTATTTGTCACTTATTTGCCAATAGGAATGCAGGCATGTTTATGTGTCTGAATGTTCAAACTATTCTCTGAGGAACATCTCCCATCTCTTCCTGCTGCTCATCTTCCCTGAGCAACTATCCTTGACTCTCAGGAGCTTCCCTTTTCCCAGTGCTTGTCTTCACCATTTCCTTAGTAGTCATCAAAACATGATTATCATACCGGGCGTGGTGGCGCACGCTTGTAATCCCAGTACTTTGGGAGGTGGAGACCGGAGGATCCGGGTTCGCGGCCAGCCTCAGCTCTCGCTCTCTCTCCCTGTCTCTCTCTCTCTCTCTCTCCTTAGTGAGGCCCTCTGCAACTTCGTGAGACCCGGTTTCAAAATAAAGCATAAAAAAAAAATAGGGCCGGGGGCGTAGCGCGGAGGTAGAACGCCCCTGCGTTCAGTCCCCGGTACCGCAAAAAAAAAAAAAAAAAAAAACATGATTATCATGCTACCTTGAATTGGTCTTGTTATCATTTTTGTTGTCTGCTGTTGTGACCCTCTGCATGGTGATTGACAGTTCCAGAATAAATAGTGCAGTAGTATTTTGGGAAGCTGGGTCTAGGACCCTGGGAGGTAGCTTCTTGTTCCAGCTCCAGCTCCCCTTATTGGCATCTCAGTTCCTATGACCCACTTGAACACCTCCCTCTGTCCTTTGTACGATGACTCTTCCCTCTGAATTAAGGCCTCTGTTCCCATGCTTCCCCTGCCTGCTTCAGCTGCTGTTGCTCTTCTAGAGTGTACCTGCTGGGCATGCCATGTAACTTTTGCCCCATATATAACCCACTGCTACTTTTGTCGTCCTGGTCTGGTTGCCCCCTCCAAGTGTCTGTTCTATTTGGATCTGAATGCTTGTGTCTCCCCTTTGTTTTCTGCTTTGGCTTGGATTATTTCTTGTCCTGACCTCACTAGTATCCACAAGCACCTTAATGTTCTCCTTAATGTTCAGTTTTTGAATCACTGCTCTTTGTAAATATGTGATATGTGTGCTTTTCTGAGTCCCGAATACTTGCTGGCTGTGTTTTACCACTTGATCTACCCAATAGTTTGTTTTTAAATTGTTAACAATGAAATTGAGAACCCCACTGTCCATGGGATTCTCATTTAAAAAATTTAAATTGGAGCTGGGTGTGGTAGTACACACTTGTAATCCCAGTACTTGGGAGGCTGAGTCAGAAGAATCGCAGATAAGCGGTCAGCCTCAGCAACTTAGGCCCTCCACAACTTAGACCCTATTTTGAAACCAAACCAAACAAAACAAAACAGGGCTGGGGATGTAGCTTGGAGGTAGAACGGCCCTGGGTTATATCCCCAGTACCACCAAAAAAAAAAAAAAAAAAAAAAAAAAAAAATTGGATGTCAATGTAGATTAAAAAAGAATGCTAAACCTAGTGGAAAAATCCCAAATAGCACAGAAATCAGAATAAAAGACATCACCTTTCTAAATGATGACAGTTGGTGGCAGCTGTCCACCATTGCCAACAGGAAACCAAAGGCACCAAGTGCAGCCTGGCTCCCTACCACTCAACAGGGAAGCTGCACACACTGTGTACCGTGCAACAGTGGGCTTCCTACTTACCTGCTGTGAGTTCCTGAGAGCAATCTTGTTACAAACAAGAGTCCCTGTAAGCAAAATGTGGTCCTAATTAATTGATTGTCTTACATCCAAAGTACACAAGAGGAGGAATGCGGGTCCCATGAATGGAGTTAAGTTTAGGTCAGGTCTGGCTGCTGCTGGCAGCTTCCCGTGGTGACTGGTGGGGACTAGAGGACCCAGGCTCTGCACCGGCTCCCTGCCCTGTTCTGCCTGAGGTCTCTGGGTCCACAACAGATGCTAGAGATTCCTTCTCCCACATCTGTTTGGGATCCCACTCCTTATCACAATTCCTAGTATCCTAGGTTTTGTTCAAGACTTATGTCATTCCTGGACTGTGTATTGTAGTGATATATGTCCCACATCCTTTCTGAAATACAGATCTGAGCGGATGAACTTTCCTGCTTAGAAATCTTGACTGACCCCCCATTGTCTATCAGGTAGGCCCAGCCTGATTGAGAGCACATGTGGGGGTGCCCGCGTTTGAGCCCTGCGTGTGCCTTCCAGCCTCGTCACTCATTACCATGCCCCATCCTTACTATACTTCGACCCCAGAGAAACTCTTGCATGGATGTACCAGGCTGTCCTGAGCCCCTTCTCCATATTTGCTCTGTCCTCTGTCTTGCTTCCTCCCTTCATCCATTTGATCCCTCTTCATCCTCTAAGACCAAAGTAGATAATGTCTGACCTGTATAATTCAGACAAGATTCATTGTGACACCCTCTTTGATCCGTACACCTCTGTTCTAGCTCTTGGCCCTTGGAGTTATTCTGTGTTCATCCATATGTTTCTAAAGCAGGGCTCCCTTACCTCCTGTGGTCTGAGATGGTATACCCGGAGCCTCCAAGGCCAGAGGATGGAGGTGGTTCACCTTCCTGGCTATTTCATTCTAAAACTCAGAGAAAATCTTAAAGGAAGCAGGACCGTACGCTGGAGAATCAGTATTCATGTAAATTGTATAGTTTTCTGTGTTTGCAGGGTGCACCTTACACTGTTTCCAAGTCTTGGTCTTCTGTCCTTACAGCGTCTTCTCTCTTGGGCAGCACCCATTCCTGTGTTTTCCGCATCTCTCCTAAAGAGCTGTGCAGCAGCTCTGCTTTCCCCGCCTACAGGTCCCTCAGCCAGCTCACTGCCCTGCTGCACTGCTTTGTCAAATAACAAATACACAGGTGGCTTTTAATCTCTCTGAATCCTATTTTCTTTGTTTGGAGAGTGAGATTTCAATAGTTCCCCGCCCTTTATTTACATGAAGGGTGTGCATAGCACCCTTAAGTATTAGAATTGTAATTCCATTTGCAAGAGAGAACATCAGGCAACACTTGAGGATCAGATGAGCTCTGGAACAAGGAAGGGCAAATATCACTCATCAACAAAAGTGCAGGGGGAGCACCTCCCTGTGACATAGCTATCTAGTGCTATACACTGAGCCCACTGTACCACCACCCCTGTCTTTGCCCAGTTCTTAGTGGGCAGGCTTCCAGGCTTCCAGTTGCTACTGGCTACAGTGGTTTTGCACTGGAGTTGTTCATCAATCACAGAGTGAAAAGGGTATGCATGTATATGATTTCTGCCTCAGAAAATGTACTCCTGGGTGTCCGGTGTTTGTTCCCTTATTCTGTTTCCCCTCTCCTTCCCTCAAAGCCCAGCAATGAGAAGTAAATAAGCCTTTCTCTTATGAGGAGACTGAGTTTCTGAGTTGATCTTGGAAACCATGTATATAGGATACAGTAGCCCTACACACTCATAGATTTCATTCAGCAAACATTTATTGAACCTCATACTGTGCGGGCCTGGCAACCCACCATTGATCGACTCAGACCCAGTCCCTGGCTTCATGGGACTTATACAGCAGTGTCAGAAACAGAAAATAAGCAAACTGTCAGCAAGTTAAGTGTCCATTGTCCTAAATACAGTGAAGAAAATGAATCTTCATAAAGAGATAGAGGCCATCGGAGTGGAGGCCTAGTACAGGTGCTCGACTCATGAGACAGGCACTTCTGGCAACACCATAAGATAAATTGCAGTGTGCCCTGTGACTTAATTGACTGGGGGACGGTGTTCAGGAGGGGATAGGGATATGGAGTGAGTCCACACCTTTCTTTAAAATGTGATCCTGAAGAACCTGATGAGCTGCGAGACTTTGGGGTAAGTTTGGTATTTAGCGAAGAGGAACAGACGCACCAGAAGGGTGCCTTGGCCTGCAGCAAAGAGACAGAAATGGGAAGGATGGACGTGAGTCCAGGCCAGCCAGACCTGGAGCCAGGGAGCTGGTGGCAATCAGTGCTTCTGGAAGCTGCCAAGGGAATGGTGGAGTTGTGAAGCCAAGCGGGGGTTGGGAGGATCTGGAGCCATGGCAGGAGAGGACTGACTCCCTTTGCGCCGGAGGACTTGCTCAGTCTTGGACAGAAGGGTGGAAATTAAGAGCGAATGAGGGAATGGACAAGAACTGCTGTATGCCAAGGTCAGGGCCTACAGCGGAGGCCAGGAGACCCACTGAAGCGTGACGACGACAGGGCCTTGGGGAGTGGCTTTGTGCTCTTTGCTGTGAGCCAGCGCAGTAATGCAAGACTCCCCGTGGGACCAACCTCCACAGCACAGGGGCCCCACTCTTCCCTCCCATGAGTAACCAGGAGACTCAGGCCTGCACTGAAGAGTGTGTGCAACCAGCTGGAGAACAGAAAGCAAGAGGGAGGCTGAAATCCACAGCCCTGTCTTTGACCATGGCTATCTCCCAGATTGTGGCAGGGATAACAGAACAGTTGCCTGTTTCTTGGGGTTACCTCTGGGGCTCACTCATTTCATCATGAGTGCTGGGATACAGCCCTGCAGATGTGAAGGAAGAGTGTTGCATTTCCTTGCTTTAGGGTACTATAGTTTGGATGCTGAATGTCCCCTAGGGCCCATGTGTGGGGCAGTAGATCATGGACTGGAACCTCCAAAGCTGTGAGCCAAAATGTACCTTTACTTTTGTAAGTTAAATATCTCAAGTGTTCCATTATAGTGATGGGAAACCGGCTACCACCTGGGCAGGCAAACACCTTTTACAGCAGAGTTTACCTGTTACCTCTTCTCCTGTGATTTTTCGATCAACTTATGCTTGATTGCACAGCCAGCTTATAGAACCATCTCACTGTTCAACATCATTTCATTCCTATTTTATTATATTTTTTGACTGTTAATCCTTCATATTAAATTATATACTTGTAAATTAAGTGATAATTTCAAGTATGATACTTGGTCAACTTAATTTGGCTTTGGTTAATATCTAACCAGAGATTACGCTTTTGAAAGAGGAAATGTTTACAGTTTGCTTCTTTTATCAGTAAAATTTTTTTTTTATCAGTAAAATTTGACTTAACTTGAACTTACCAAAGGATATTTTTTCAACAGATTTTGCAATAAAATTGACACGTGAAAAACTGCACATAAATTTTTGCATGTGTACATGTCCCAGTGAAGCCAGTATTGCAGTCAAGATAACACACACATCCATTGCCCCCAGGAGTTTTTTTTTTATGCTCATTGAGATTAGTCCTTAACCATCCTTAAGCAACCACTGATCTGCTTTCTGTCATTACAGATTAGTTTGCATTTTAAGAGTTTTCTATTAATGTAATGATGTGCTCTTTTTACAGGGGTTGACTTATTTGAACTAGCATACTGTTTTGAAATTCATTCTTTTTACTGTGTGTTTCAATAGTTCATCTCTTTTTATTGGTGAGTAGTATTCTATTATATGAGTAAACCACAATTTGTTTGCATATTGGTGGATATTGGGTTGTTTTTTATTTTTTTACTATGAACACTTTATGTACAAGTCTCTATATGTACATGTGCTTTCATTTCTCTTGTTTAAATGCCTGAGTGGAATAGCTGGGTCCTATGTTAGGAACCTATTTATTTGGCTTCTTAAGAAATTGTCACACTTCTTCCAAAATGGTTGTAAACCAGCCTAATGTTAGCCTCACAAAATGAAATGAAGTGCACTGCTTCCTCTTTAACTTTCTAGAAGAAGTTGTTTAGAATTAGTATTACTTCTTCCTTAAATTTGTTTTATAATTCACCAGTGAAACCATGTAAGCCTAGAGCTTTCTTCATGGGAAATTTCTAAAGTATAAATTCAGTTTCTTTAATAGATTCTTATCTGATGTGGATTCAGGGAAACAGATATCAGATCATCTATTTTTTCTTCAGTGAGCTTTGATTGTTTTTGTCTTCTAAGGAATTTTTCTATTTCATGTAACTTGTCAATTTTATTGACATATTTTTATTAAAAGTAATTCCAGTAGCTTTGTGTTTCAAATGAAAGCTACAAGGTGATTTCATTTGTTTATATGTTGCCCTTTGACTTCTTTAGTAAATAGTGTATATGTACATGGAAAAAAAGAGAAGTCCCTTATTATTCTTTTAATATCTGTAGAAGCTTCAGTGATGTCACTGTGTCATTCCTAATGTTGATAATTTGTGTCTTCTCTCTCTCTTTTCTGATCATTCTGGCTAGAGGCTTACCAATTTTATTAATCCCAAAGAACCAGTTTTTAAATTTGCTCTTATTTTTCTGAATTAAGAAATAAGGTCATTCATTTGGGGCATTTTTTCTTTTTTAGTGTAAGCATTTAGTATTGTAAATTTTTCTATTAGTGTTACTTTAGCTGCATCCTACAGTTTTTAATATATGTTTTATTTTCACTTTGTGCAAAATGTTTCTTAATTTCTTTTAGATTATTTTACTCCATGGGTTATTTTGAAATGTTTATTTTGCTTATAAATATTTGTGGCGTTCCCACCTATCTTTCTGTTATTGATTTCTAATTTAATAAAATTGTGATCAAAGAACATATTTTTGATGACTTGAACTTTTTAAATTTGTTAACATTTGTTTTATAGCCAGGGTATGATTTATCATGTTCTGTTTGCACTTAAAAGAACATGTATCCTGATGTTGTTGGGTGGAATGTTCTATAAATGTCAGTGTGTTTTTTAGTATTGTTTTAGTATCCTATGTCCTTAGTGATTTTCTGTCTACACATTTTATTACCAAGAAAATAGTGAATAAATCTTATATTGTAATTTCAGATTTGCTTCTCTCTTACAGTTCCATTAGTTTTCCCTCATGTATTTTGAAGCTATTTATTAATTGTATAAATGTTTACAATTGTTATATCTTCTTGATGACTGTCCCCTTCATGATTTTTTTTTTGTGTGTATGGCACTGGGGATTGAACCCAGGGCCATTCTACCTCCAAACTACACCCCCAGCCCAAGTTTTTATTCTTTTTTTTTGAAACAGGGTCTCACTAAGTTGCGGAGGGCTTCACAAGTTACTAAGGCTGGCCGCGAACCTGCCATCCTCCTATAATCCCAAGTACTCGGATTATAAGCATGTACCACCACATCCAGCTCCCTTCATGATTTTGAAATGACTTTATCCCTCAAAACATATTTTATTCTTCAATTTATTTTATTTTTGCCATCCTTTACTTGAATATTAATTGGGTTTTATATTTAAAGTGGGTTTTTGGTAGGCAACATATTGTTGAACTTTTTTTTAGTCTGAAAATCTCTGCCTTTTTTTTTTTTTTGCGGTACTGGGGATTGAACCCAGGGGTGTTCTACCTC
This sequence comes from Glis glis, assembly GCA_004027185.1. Lineage (NCBI taxonomy): Eukaryota > Metazoa > Chordata > Mammalia > Rodentia > Gliridae > Glis > Glis glis. The sequence goes on along the minus strand of PVJS01032413.1, from coordinate 14,192 downwards.
CGCGCTACACCCCCGGCCCTATTTTTTATATTTTATTTTGAAACCGGGTCTCACGAAGTTGCAGAGGCCTCATTAAGTAGAGAGAGAGAGAGAGCGAGCTGAGGCTGGCTGCGAACCTGGATCCTCCGGTCTCCGCCTCCCAAAGTACTGGGATTACAAGCGTGCGCCACCACGCCCGGCTAAATCTCTGCCTTTTTAATTAGGGTGTTTAAACCATTTTTATTTAATGTGATTTTTATTTACTTGAGCTTAAATCTATGTACTTGCTATTTGTATTTGTTTCATATCTTCTTTTTCCTTTTTACTTTTTTCTGACTTTTTTTGTATATTCTTTGTTAGTCCATTTTATGTTCCTTGGTTGTTGTCTTTGGTGTATAGTGTTCATCTAAACTTACCACAGTCTACTGTTAATGACAGGGTCCTATTTCATGCACAGTACAAGGATTCTGAAACAGTAGACTTGCGTTAATGTTCTCTCCCTGAGGTTGTTGTGCCTTTTACTTTTGCATGTATTGTAAACCCCATGATACATTATTATGATGTTTGTTCTAAAAGGCCCATTATCTTTTAAATATGTTTAATAATGATGATGACTTATTTTTACCCATGTCATTATCTTTTCTGGTTCTCTTTATTCCTTTGGGTAGACCAAGATGACTATGTGGTATCATTTACCTTCTGCCAACATTTCTTACAGTGAAGATCTAGATGATTAATTTTTCCCATTTTTGTGTCTTTTTGAAAAGGATTTTTTTCACTTCTGTGTTTGAAAATATTTTTTGCTAGGTAGGTGAAGAATTACAGGTTGGTAGGGTTTTTGTTTTGTTTTGTTTTCAGTCCTTTAAGATACTGCTCTGATTTCTTCTACTTTACATTGCTTCTGACAGTAGTCTTCTGTCACCTTTTTTTTTTTTCTTTTGGTGCTGGGGATTGAACCCAGGGGCATTCAACCTCCGAGCTACATCCTCACCCCTTTTTTATTTTGAAACAGGGTCTCACTAAGTTGCTGAGGCTGGTCGCAAACCTGCAATCCTCCTGTCTCAGCCCCCAAGTTCTGGGATTACAGGTGTGCACCACCACACCCAGCTCTGTCACCCTTTATTTTTGTACCTCTGTATATAATGTATCTTTTTTTCCCTCTGACTGATTTTAAGATGCTATCTTTATCCTTGGTTTTTAGCAATTTGATACTGATATTCCTGGTGTAGTTTTCTTCATGTTTCTTGAACTTGGGATTTATTGAAATGTTTGGATCTGTGGGTTTATAGTTTTCATCAATTTGAGATTTTTCAGTACTTATTTCCTCAAAAAATTTTAGTAATTTTCACCTCTCCTTTCCTCTGATAACTCTACTGAGGCAAGGTTCTTGTTAGTACTTGAACCAATGCCCTCTGAATTACCAGGTTTTTCTCTGACTGTTGGGAACAGGTGCTGCTCTATGTAATCTCCAGGCACTATTTGCTCTAATTCTTTTGAGTTGTTCTTTTATTGGCCTCTGGTAGTTTCCTCATACACATGTGCTGACCAGTCTTCAACTGAATATTTGAGGAAAACTCTGCTCATCTCTTGAGGTGTGTCTCTGTGTAGCCTCTTTCTGGTACATAATTCTGCCAACTTCAGCCACCTTGGCATCTCCAGACTCCCAGCTGCATCTCCTCTTCTCAGAATGACTTGTAGGCATCCCTTTCTCTACCATGGCCTGAAAACTTTCTCCCAGCAGTAAGCAGGGGCAGTAGTGGGGATTACCTCCTTTGCTTCTCATCCCTCAGAAATCACTGGCTTGTTTGTACCTTCTGATGTCCAATTTTTTGAGTGCCATTTGTCTTGTATATTTTATCTTGTTTTTGATTGTTTCAGATGCAGGGAGATTTGGCTTCTGTTGCTCCATACTACCTGAAGGTGGAAGTCCAAAAGCATACCCTGTTTGTCCACTGAATTAGGCCTCCAATTATATGTAGAAAATCAGTTGGCTTCAATGCACCAACATTTATTTTATGGTAACTTTAATTAGTAAAGCTAATTTCTGCAAAGAGAGATTAAAAAAGGAAAAAAGAAATATAGAAATAATGGGTTTATTAATTTACTCAATTGATAAAGCATGTAGTTCATGACATTGCTTGAATCACCAATATAGACAATTGAATTCACTCATTGTACATTGACACTCAGCTAGACGCATAACAGGCCAGGTGTGGTAGAGGAAGGGTCAGAAGTAGGAGACAGGGACCATGATCTGGTATGTTTCCAACCTTGCTAGAAATATTCGTTCACAGAACAAAGAAAAAACCAATCATATGTGATGATATGCCACAAGGTCATATCTAAGAGTCTGGAGGAATAAAGAAGATGTCCTGGCCAGATGTGGTGGTGCATGGCTGTAATCCCATTACTTGGGAGGATGAGACAGGAGGATCACAGGCTCAAGGTCAGCCTCAGTGACTTAGCAAGACCCTCATCAGGTTAGCAAGCCAGATGCATGCTTATAATCCTGGTACTTGGGAGGCTGAAACAGTAGGATCACAGGTTCACAGCCAACCTCAGCAACTTAGGCCCTCAGCAACTTAGTAAGACCCTGTTTCAAGGTGAAAAATAGGACTGGGGGTATAGCTCAGAGGCAGAATGCCCCTGGGTTCAATCCCCAGTAACACACACTAGTGCTTAGCAAAATAAAAAATAAAATAAAATAGGGCTGAGTGTGTAGCTCGAAGATAGAATGCCCCTAGGTTCAATCCCCAGTACAAAAAAGAAAAAATGTCCTCTGTGGTCACCAAGGCAGGTGTCTTACAGAATTCAGAAGGGGAGAGTGTTTTGGGAAGCAACACGCTAGTAGACAAAGGAGCTTGACCTCTTTGGGGAGCAGGAAGGTAACTGGCTTGATTGGCAGGGGTTACTATGTGGGGAATAGTGGGAGATGAGTTTAGCTAGTAAATCACATTTTGAGATGGCTTGAATTACTCCTACGTTCAGATTTTATTGCAAGCCACCAAAAAAGTATCAGCTTCCTCCCACAGAAATGGAGACAATCCTGTTTCAGTGATCTTTTTGCTACATAAGAAGCCACTAAAACAACAACCTTGGCATCAAAGAACAACCATGCATGTCGCTCAGGAGTCTGTTTGCTGGCATTTGTGCCAGGCTCTCGCTGAGCAGACTCGGCTGGGTGTGCTTGGGTGTGGCGGTCAGCTGGCCGCTGGTGCCTTACTGGTACCTGGATCTGGATATTCACTGGCTACCAGCAGAATAGACAGGGAAGCTGGGCAGTGTGCGTCCTCCTCCAGCCTAGCCCAGGCTTGTTTACATGGTGCTGCTTGTAGGGTTCCCAAGGGCAGCAAGGGAGAAGCCTCAGTTGAAACACATTTCAAGCCTCTGCTGGCATTGAGGCACATTTCTGATTGTTGCATTGGTCACAGCAAGTTACATGTTCAGGGGGATAGAGAAAGACTATCAGGGGGATAGAGAAAGATTGCATTTTTTAAAGGTGTAGCTGTGCCGGGCGTGGTGGCGCATGCTTGTAATCCCAGTACTTGGGAGGCTGAGACCGGAGGATCTGGGTTCGCGGCCAGCCTCAGCTACTTAGTGAGGCCCCCCGCAACTTAGTGAGACCATGTTTCAAAATAAAGAATAAAAAATAAGGCTGGGGGTGTAGCTCATAGGTAGAATGCCCCAGGGTTCGATCCCCAGTACCACAAAAAAAAAAAAATAAAGGAGTAGCTGCCACATTTGGGGTCTTTTTTTTAAAAAGATACTGTGTACATCCATTAAACATTTATTGGGCAATGAACAAACAGGAGCTGTTTGAGTTTAAAGTTATCACTCTGCTCAAAAAGTAACTTATAGGCTACCTGGCAGGCTTAAATTATATTTTTGAATGGTTCTCAAATGTTTTAAAAAGTGAAACGTAGATGTTTTCATCTCTCCCATTTGTCTTAGCCTTATCTTTACAAAGACATCCCATTTTGTGTTTAGTCTATTTGCTGATTATTAGGTCAACAAAGAGCCAACCCATCATCTGAAAGGAATGATTGTTGTTGACACACACACAAAACTCCCCTCCACTCTTGATCAAGTCGTCTCTGTTGTGTTCGCCCAGCCCGGGCAGTGGGTTTGTTCTGTTAATAGCCAAAGGACCTTGCAAACCACTCAAGGTCAAGGTTGGACTGGTTGTATTCTGTTGCTCTTCTGGCTGAGCCCTTTTCCGTTAGGAAGGCAAGAAAGTCTTAGAAAAAGGGGGAGAAGTTAGTGTTTATGTATTTAAAACATCACTGCGTTATGGAACACGTAACTGTTTATGAATATAAGAAATCATTTTCATTATCAACTATATAATTTTGGTTCTTTCTGGAACCAACCCTTTTGTTACTCAAGTTAGCATAATGGAAATAATGCTAAATTCCTACGAGTAACACAATGGAAGTCATTTGACTTTACCTCTCTCCCTGAAAAGAGAAAAAAAGGATGGTAATATAGGAAAGTGAATAAGGTAGGGTAAATACTAGAATTGCTGATTACCATTGCAGTAGGGTTTCTGGGTCCTGGCAATAGTGAACACTCCCAGAAAGAAAGAACCAAAATTCAAGCAAGGATGGAGTTCTGGAAAGCCCTGTCACTTGGTCATGAGAACATGAATACAAATAACATTAACTAAGATGGTGAGGGAAGCATTGGTGTGGCTCTGAGACTGCACATGGAGCTGTCAGATGGAAGCACATGCCCCTGAGGCTGAATTCTGGGCTAAGGTGTCACATAAACTCTCATGTAAAGAGAAGGCAGTTTTGTTAACACTCTATAGTGTTGCACATTGATTTTTGGATTTGACTCTTCTAGTAACAATTTTCTCCAAAAACTGGAAGGTGAAATTTACTTGCAGGGATATTTCGTGCTAGTACAATGTTTCATTGCCCTGTCTTCTCTTTTTCTTTTATGTCAGACTCCTCTGATCTTGGGTTACTCCCAGCAATGGGAGGCTAGGTAAGAACTCCCATGATTATTAGCACGCTGGGCTGTCAGACACAGGTCAGGTCTCCTGTGTACTCAGGGAAGTCTGACAGGCCAGACATGCCCCCTCCCTGACATGGCCATCTCCCTGCACCAGAGATCAGGGCTATCCTATGTCTCCGGCAGTGAGAGTTCTTAGGTCTTTCCTCTGCTGCTCCGCCATTAACATTCTTAGAACCTCCCATGTGGTTCTCTCCTGTCTGTCCCTTTGCTTCCTGTTCTCCCACCTCCCTCTCTCACACACTCAGCATCATTTTTTTTCCTGCTCATAACTTCAGTTCATTCTCTAGTTTGGCCTCATATAGGGCCACCAAGGGCCTCCCCTCCTGTAGACCTGTGGCTTCTATTTCCCCCCACCTCTCAGTTCAGAGTCTGGGAGCATGACTGTGACTAGCTCAGCCTTCTGCACTGGAACCTCCCGGGTCACCACACAACTGCCTTTGGAGCAGGAACCCTCTGTGCCTTCGCTCAGCTGTTGCCAGGGGACGGGGTCTTATGCAAAAAGCACCTTTTCTGTGGGTCGTCATCATGTGTTTTCCCTTAGAGAATGGGCTGCAGGTGGAAGCACCAAGACTGGCATATACAAATCACTCTCGCTTCATGTGTCCTATTTATTCAATAGTGGATTGATTCAGTGAGGTTCTTCTATGTGCCAGGCCAGAAAGACGAACAACAGAATAGGATCAGATCCCAAAACTTAGGCTGTCAAGAGGAAATATAACAACATATGTGGAAATGGTAAAGACCAAACTCAAGGTAGTGGAAAGAAATGAAAAATAAATAATTATGCCCATACCCATACTGTGAGAAGTACTGTGGGAATGGTGGGAGGTGTGGTGTGGGAGGAGAATGGATATTGCTCTAACCTGACAGGCCAGTTTAAATACCAGCTCTGCTGTATCCTCATAAGAGAACTTGATACAAGAGGCTGTATGGATTAAAAGCTGTTCCATGTAATGTAACTGACTTATGGTCCCATCTACTGCATGTGAGTTATTACCAGCTGTAGTCCAGTGAAAATGGAGTTCCTCTTCCCCCAATGCTGTGTCCAGATATCCCAGCAAGGGAGGCTTTAACCAGGTGGGGTTTGGGTACCAACTCCAGGACCTCATAAAGCAAAGATTAAATGTCGCCATTCCTGTTGCTCAGAGTGTATCATCCACTCTCCTGCAAACCCTCCCTCTCTGGCCTCTTGCACCTACATTCCTAGTGTATGGCTTCACTAGGTCACAGCTACCTTGGATATAACTTCTGATGACTTCAGCTTGCCAGGTGTGTTCTGGTGTGGCATGCAGCCCTGATGACTGTCCCAGCTGCTAACCGTGATGAGAAGGTTCATATTGAATCCCTGCCTACTGGCACCTGTCAGCATAGGAACTGCCAGTGTTGTATATTAATCATCTTCAATTTATATGTGTTATGGGTAGCTTCATCTGGACTATTGATTTTCTTCATTCTTATGTAGTTTTTCAATGCACACAAATTTCAAATTGTAATATATACACATTTATCAAGTCTCTCCTTTTTGGTTGCCCTTATTGGTCTAAAAAATCTTTCCTATTCTGAAATCTAAAAGTTTTAAAGTTTTGCTTTTTACATTTTTCACTACCTAGAATATTTTTTATGCATGTTTGGTATGAAGAAGGGCCAGCTTTATTTTGTTTTATATGGCTAACAGTAGTCTTAGCACTATTTGTTAAATAGTCTATTACTTTCCCTGCTGCTCTGCATTGATATGTCTGTCATGAATCAGTGTTACATTATATGTATGAGTCTGTATCCTGGCTCTCTATCCATTTCCAGCAGTCCACATTTCAATTCATGCACCAATACCAGGTTAGCACTTGATCGTTGTGGTTATAAAATGGTTTTGATGTCTAGTGAGGTCAGTGCTCTGCTTTGTTCTTGTTCAAGGAGTCAAGACAATTTTGGACTCAACTTGTAAAGTTTGATGAAAAAATCCTTTTGGAATGCTGATTTAGAAGTGCACATTGAAAATATATTAACTGAAAAAAGGAAAAATTTGGCATATTGACTATATTGTGTCTTTATATACATGAACATGATATAATTTTCATGTATTTGAGTCTTTTGCATATGCTAGACAAGCACTCTACCACTGAGCCATACCCCCAGACTACATTTGAGTCTTTTAATGACATTTTATAAATGTCTTTTGTACTATTAGTTAAATAATTCATAGTTAGCGTGTGGTTAACTTGGTAAATTGTTACTGGTATATAAAAATGCAATTGATTTTATACATTTTATATATAGAAACCTTTATTTAACTCATTCTAATAATTTGTTGATTTTCTATATGGTTGGTCAGATTATCTGCCATTAATGGTGTTGTATTTCTTTCCCTTCCTTATGTTTTTTATTTACTTAGTGTACTGATGAGGACCATGAGAATAAAGTCAAATATAAGCAATGATAGGAGCATCTTTGATCACTTCTAACTAACTACTCATTGTTTTAGCTTTAAGAACGATGCTTACTATAATTCAAAAAATGTTTCTTTGCTAAATACCCATTTTCAGGTTAAGAAAGTTTTCTTCTATTCTTAAGCTTAATAAACGGTTTTATAAAAATTGGTATCAAGTTCAAAGTGTTCTTTGCATCTATAGAAGTAGTCATGGTTTTTCTCCTGTCATTTGCTAATGTGGTAAATTACATTCATTGATGTCCTTGCATTCATTGAACAAACCCAATGCAAATTCATTTCATCATTTCATCATGTTCATAATTGCTACCAGTATAGCAGTCTCTGTTTTCACACCATTCTTTTCCATATTTTATGTGAGAGCAAAAGTCACATAAAAATAAGTTGATTCTTTTTTCTTTATGTCTTCTGAATCTTTGTATATCATTCAGATAAACTCTTCATTGAATGGTAGAAATTGCCTTTAAAATCCTGACCTTGGTGGATTTTTTTTTCCTTTTGGTATGTGTAAATATATTTGTGATTAATTGATTCAATTATTTAAATGGTTAATAGGGCTATCTAAAATTTCTGTTTCTTCCTGAGTCATATTTGGTAAGTTTTATATATATATATATATATATATATATATATATTTTTTTTTTTTTTTTTTTGCGGTACTGGGGATTGAACCCAGGGGCATTCTACCTCTGAGCTACACCCCCGGCCCTATTTTTTTTATACTTTATTTTGAAACCGGGTCTCACGAAGTTGCGAAGGGCCTCACTAAGTAGCTGAGGCTGGTCGCGAACCCGGATCCTCCGGTCTCCGCCTTCCAAGTACTGAGATTACAAGTGTGCGCCACCACACCCGGCGTAAGTTATATATTTTTGGAAAATTGTCCATTTATTTGAAGTTTCTAAATGTATTTTCATAAAATTCCCCCTTATTTTCTTGCCATCTTACTTGGTTTCTATATCTGCAATTATGTCTAGTGGTCATTTCTGAATATTGATCATTTTTTAACAAATTTGAATTTGTCTATTTATTAGGTTTTTTAAAATTACAAAACTGGGTTTTGGTTTTGTTGATTTTTTTCATATATTTTTGTTTTCCTGTTTCCTTAATCTTTGTACTTATCTTTTAAATATGTTTTATTGGTGCATTGTAGTCTCACATCATAATATAGTTCAGAGTGATAGGGACATAAATGACACAGCAGTTGGTGGGCTTCTTCCCCCTGGTTCCCTCCTTACCCCATCCTCTTCCCCAGACATGCAGCACTGGTAATTTCACATATGTATATGACATCAAGGAAAGTGTTTCCTTCATTAATTCTCCCTCCCCACCCTCCATCATTCTATTCTTTCCTTCCTTTTATCTCTTTTACATTTATCCTGTTGTTGCTTTTTCACTTGTTGAATTGTCCACTCTTTGATTTTTACTCATTCTAATACATATACTTAAGCAGTAAATTTCCTTCTAAATAGTATGTTAGAAGCATCCCACAGAACTTGATATACAGCTTTTTCATGATGGTACTCTTTAAATATTTTCTAATTTTTATTTTTTTGACCTAAGTTACTTAGGCATATATTAACTTTTCCAGTTATGGATTTTTTTTCAAATTTAGCTCCTTGCTATTTATTTACAACTTAGTCCCATTGTGGTCATGAAGGTAGGCCATATAGAATGGATTCTTGGCACTTATTCATGCGCTTTTGCAGAATTGACGGTCAGTTTTTTAATAGTTTTTATGCATTTAAGAAGAATGCATTTTCTCTAATTTGGGGCACCAGGTACATTTGCTAGTTAAAATTTATTGACCACATTATTATATCCTTAACAGTTTCTATCAATCACTGCAAGAGATGTGATCAACACCTTCACTCTTATTATGGATTAGATTTGGCTACATATAGCATTAAAAACCCCATATAATAATAGTAGATCAAAGAAGATACAAGTTATAATATGGCATAGTCTGAGCTCAGCTCCACTGTGATCCTGGAATCTAGGATTTGGTTACAGGGAGGGTGGTTTTTTGCCTCCATATCCCCCACCACTTCTGACAGACAGCCACAGGTAACTCACCTTTTCTAGGGAGCACAGCTGTGGAACTCCTGTCAGAGGGTGCTATACATGAGTCACTTTTTCCTGCACTGAGACCTTGTGTTTCCCACCATGCAGCCATATTTTCACTGAATTCAAGTAGAATTTTACCTAAACTATATCCTTGGATAAATAAATTGAAAAACTATATTTCAGAAATGCTTGTATCTTAGTTTTAGAAGGTTTTCTTTCATAGGTGAAAGCAACAACTCTCCATAACATTTTATTGTTCCCCAAAGACTCCCCAGATAAACCCCTGTTTATTTTTCATATGGTTGCCTAATCACCCCCCCCTCCATGACTTAACATTTCCTGTGATCTCTACCCCCATGATTCCCCACTGCGGCCTCCACACAGCTGACCATTCCTATTACATCATCTTTGGTGAGCAGTCCAAATTGCCTGTATGGTATTACCGAGAGTCAAGGGCTGTCCTTTGATCACGTGGGATCTTCTTGGATTCCTCTTGACACAGAGGGAGGTTTCTGTAATTGTATTCACATTTCAGACCACTGATATGTCTTTTTCTCCTCATCTGTCTTCTCAACACCTTGTTTTAAGAAGATGCTATTGTTTTAAGGATGTATATTGAGAAACTGGTGTATAGCAGCATATCTTTAGCATATGTGTAATAGAAAATAGTTTTAGTTGCAAAGTTGTTTCCAGTTCATCAAAGTCTTAACATAAACCAACTTTAAATATACATATATATATATATTTATTTATATTTTATGCATTTTTCATGGATAAATATTATAAATAAAATACTTTTCATATATAATAATACCCATGATTGATGACTGCTTATCTGCCAAGCCTGTTTCTTGGTATTGGATATACATGACCTCCCTTTTGTCTTACCAATGCTTGAAATAAGTTGCTTATTGCCATTTACAGACAAAGTTCATCTAAGACACTCAGTAATTTTCTCCAAGTAGTGCCTAGGTACTGGCAGACTCTTAGTTCTAACCAAGCTCAGAGTGATTCCTGCTCCAGGACTTTTAGTCACAGGGCAAGTAACTAAAACATGACCTCATTGTATCTTCAGGTCATCACTGAGTGGTCTTCTCACGTCATCCTTTAGGCAGCACCAGGAATCACTGGCGGCAGAGAGAGAGAGGCGGCGGCAGGAGAGAGAAGAAAGGTTGCAGAGAATAGAAAGGGAAGAAAGAAACAAATTCAAGTAAGAAGGATTTTAAGATTCTTTAATAATGAGTTGAAATGTAAAGTACATGACTACCACTGTATATTATTAATATTGGTGTCCAAAGGTAGCAAAATAATGTATTTGTTTCTAATTCTGTCTTCATCCATAAGAAAGTGCAAGACTTAACTGCAATAGGCTGGATCTGGTTTGTTCTGGTTTTTCTCTAGCCATATGGTAGGAAGCACAAACAGCCAAATACAATTAAGGACTTGTGTATTCTCCATTATCTAAAATGGTCTTATCCGGGCCTTCCAAAGGACAGAGAGCCTAATTGTCCTAACCTAATTTGCTATTTCTCCTTAAAGGTGCAAGGTGCTCATGTTTTATTCATACCCTACTGAATGCTTGGAAGAAGATGTTTTCTTGATTTTCTGGTTTGCTCCTTGCTCCCTGTTGCAAACTTACACACACACACACACACACACACACACACACACACACTTATAAATATGTGAAAGTATAAGATTTTATATATTTAAGAAATAATCCCTCTTCCTAATGGGAAAAGTCATTGCATTGATTATTCCCAGCCTATTGCCCCTGATCTCCTGGTCTCTGCCGAGCTCCAAGGATGTGTCCTTGTGTGTGGCCCAATGAAGATTCCATGTCTTAGCCTGTCTGCCCCACTGAGTCCAGGGTCCTTCCACTTATCTTTCTGCCATTTCGCCTATTCTCCCATCTTCTAGATTGACCTCCTTCCACCCCTCTCCCTGGGCTTCATACAATGTTGTGTTTTATGGAATGCAAAACATTTGCAGTCTTTCCTTGTATGTTTCCTTACTTCCCCTCTTCCCTTACCTGCTTTTCCCTTCTCCTCCTTCCCACTTTTCTTCCCCTCCCAAACCTCCTCCTTCTACTATACCTTCTACTTCTTCTTCATCTTCCCAGTCATCTCTCCTCTAGCTTCTACATTTTTTCTTCTTTCCATTCCTTTCCCCATCTCTACTTCCTGTTTCCTCATTGAGATTTCTTTGACAAATGATATTTCCATTGATTACTCTCAGTTGAATCACTAAAGGACACAAGGCCTTGTCAATGAGAACTTACAGATTCAATAACTTGGTTTTTCTCCAGAAGTCAAGAAGAGTATGTGTAATTGTAGACATAATCAAAACATGAGCAGAGTTGCAAAGTTGCTCAACTGTAACTCGCCACTTCATGAAAACAGCCGCCCCAAACCCCTGAGTGAAATGCTAATCCTAGCTCTTGTAAGAGTGGGTGAATGGGTGGCATGAAGCAAACCAGCATCACTTCTCCACTGTACTTGTGTGGCATCCGAGCTGTCATATTTCTATCATTTCTACCAAATGACATATGGAAACACCAGCCCTGTATGCACCACTTCTCATGAAGTAGAGAAGTTGTTTAAGAAGAACAGTGTTTTAAAACCCTTGGAACAAGTTAAATACTTCCTGATTTATGGCTTTCTGAGAGATTTGCATGTTTTACCACCAAATATGTGGAAAATTCAGATATTACCTTATATATCCAAAGTTTTTGGTTGGGAACCTCATAAAATAGGATACCAGTGGCTGGGCATGGTAGTACACGCCTGTAATCCCAGTATTTGGGACGCTGAGACAGGAATATCATAGGTTCAAAGCCAGCCTTAGCAATTTAGCAAGACTCTCAGAAACTTAATGAGACCCTGTTTCCAAATAAAAAATAAAATAGGGTTGGGGGAACAGTTCAGAGGTAGAATGCCCCTGGGTTCAATCCCCAACACCACAAAAAATAGGGTACCATTTACTGGGGAAATGGAATCGGCATGTCCCATCCTGTCTTTCACGTGTGTCACTGAATACAGCCATAAGTCAGGGACACAATGCATGGAGTTCCAAGAACTCCAAAATCTAAAAGGGAGCGGGTGAGCTGAGGAAAGGGGTCAGCACTCCAAGTTCCACCAGTGAAAGTTTACTCTTTTATCTCAAATATCACCTGGCATGACCTCAAGGTAGAAAGGTCAAGATAATCAAAAGAGTTACTCCAACACCTAGAAGCACAAATCAACGTGGACCAGAAGAGCTTCAAAAGAAGCCCTCTTTTTCTGGACTGAGGCACAGCCAAAGAAGTTCCTAAGGTTCAGAGAGTAGAAAAATCGCTTATTGTTTTAGTTTTTTCTATTTCCTACTCCAGTCCCCCAGCAGTATTGTTTCAAAAGCCCAGTGATGGCAGCAGTGCCCAGGCAAGTGCCTCAGACTCTGACCAGAAGAGCAGCAACTTTCTGCTGTGTTGCCCTGGACACAGATGCAGTTTTCAAAAGTATACAGTAGAGTAAGGAAAATAACACATGGGCTTTCTGGTTAGAGGACAAGGGAGGAAACCAAGGCAGCCTGGAGGTGTTAAGAAAGTCACAGAGTAGGGAGCTCAAGAGAGCACTCCTAAGCCCAGCTCTGATTAGTGCTCAAGTGGCTCTAAACCTAAACAGCACGCCCTAGGATTTAAGAACAAAGTAGAGAGGATCACCACCCAGGTCCCAGCCTGGCCACTGGTGGGGCACTCAAGGGCCTGGTCTGACCAGCTCTAAGAGTAGTTGAAAATTGAGCCAATACTAGAACCAGTATCAGAAGAGAGGTTAGAACTCACAGGCTGAACCTAATCTGGTTGATTGCCTGCTAAAGAAAAACAAAATAAAAATCAAGATTCTTTGTAGAATTTAAATACTCAGAATCTCATTATAGGATATTTAGGCTTTAGAGAACACAATCCAAAATAATTGTCTTACAAAGAACCAGGAAAATTTTAACTGAAAGAGAAAATATAATCAAAAGATATGCTGATCACAAAAGAACAAAGCTATTGTAATCACCAAAGACTTTAAAGTAGCTATTATGAATATGCTTCAAGAAGGAAGGACAAATGTGCTTGAAACAAATAAGTCTCTGCAAAGAAAAGTGAGATATAAAGAAGAAACACATATATACATGTGGAACTGAAATACTTACAGAACTGAAAAGTTAAAAAATCAAAATGGAAAATTTATCAGATGGGCTGAAGAGCAGAATAGAGAGAGGAGCCAATGACCCTGAAGATACTGCAGTACAAATTATCCAGTCTGAAAACAGAACAAATTAAAAAATTGAAAAATATTAGGCATCTCAGAGACCCATGGAATAACACTGAAATGTCTAGCATTCATGTCAGTGGAGTGCCAGAAGTACAGGAGTACAGGATAAGAGTGCAGTGTTTCCGAGCGTGGGGGCACACGCCCGTAATCTCAGCACTTGGGAGGCTGAGCCAGGAGGATCACAGGTCCAAGGCCAGCCTCAGCAACTTAGTGAGACCCTGTTTCAAAATAAAATAGGGCTGGGGTTGTAGCTTGGAGGTAGAATGCCCCTGGGATCAATCCCAAATGCCAGAAAAAAAAAGAGAATGTATTGTAGTATGTATTCAGGCTTGCGCTCTCTCTCTCTCTCTCTCTCTCTCTCTCTCTCTCTCTCTCTCTCTGTATCT
>PVJS01032412.1:0-22788 GCA_004027185.1 Glis glis | reverse complement strand
AAGAGAGAGAGAGAGAGAGAGAGAGAGAGAGCTGAGGCTGGCCGCGAACCTGGATCCTCCGGTCTCCGCCTCCCAAAGTACTGGGATTACAAGCGTGCACCACCACGCCCGGCTTAGTTCTGGCTAACTTTTTCTAAACTAGCTAAGAACAAGAACCCAGGGCATCACTCCAAACGGTAACAGAGGATACATTGGTTTGGGGCTGACAGGTGTAAAAAAAAATGTCCAAGAATAGGCAGCATGGCAGACTAGGCTAGGAGTGACCTAAGTGCTACTGGAGAGGATGGAAGGGGCTGGGTCTTATAGGGCCACGAGAACCCTTCTCAGGGATTCCCCTAAGGCCATGTGAAGCTGCTAGACTAGGCTTTCAAAGTGGGGAGAAACACATGTCAACTGTAATTTTGAAAACGTCATTGTGGAGACCTGCCCTTGGGTGCTCAGGACAGTGATGAGGATAGAAACCCCTGCATGGCCAGCGAGGATGGGGCTTGTCTCTGCCCAGGGGTTTCATAGAGATGTTGAAGATGGCCCCAAGCTGCTAGGCTTGGTAGGATGCCTAATGGGGACATTCTTCCGAGACAACTCTTCTTCCCATTCCTTTGTATCTTTCAAGTCCTTAAAAATGGCACATTGCTCTGAAAATAATATTCTGAAGGTTATGTAGCCTAGTGCTGGGGATCACAGACTTGGGAATCACAGACTTTAGGTTCTAAATGCTGGACCAGCAGTTTCTAAATGTTTTGCTAGCTGTACCATTTGGATAAGTTATTGAATTTCTCTTAACTGATTTCCAGTTCTATAAAGAATGAAAAATGAGCTGGGTGTGGTGGCCCATGTCTGTAATCCCAGTACTTGGGAGGCTGAGACAGAAGGATCACAGGTTTGAGGCCAGGGTCAGCAGCATAGCGAGGCTCTCAGTAACCTGGTGAGACCCTGTTTTCAAACAAAAACTAAAAAGGGCTAGGGGTGTAGCTGAAAGGTACACCCTGGGTTTAATCCCCAGTACCACAAAACAAAACAAAACAAAAAAAAAAGAAAGAAAGAAAATGATGATGGTTCCTTTATCAGACTCTTAATGAAGAATAAATGAGATCTTGCATGAGTCTAGGGTATGGTAAAATCAATAAATGTTAGCTTAATATTATATTTAGTCATCTTAATAATAATACATAGATTATAAAATGTGTTCCTGGGCTTTTAAACTTGCACATTAAGATATCTAAGTTACTAAAATAATGGAGGGATTGCTATTATTATTATTTTTTTGTGGTACTATGGGTTGAACCCAGGGGCATTCTACCATCAAGCTACAGCCCCATCCCTATTTTATTTTTAAATTTTGAAACAGGGTCTCACTAGGTCGCTGAGAGTCTCATTATGTTGCTGAGGCTGGCCTTGAACCTGCACTCCTCTTGTCTCGGCTTCCCAAGTACTAGGATTATAGGCATGCACCACCACGCCCTGCTCTGGAGGAATTATTTTTAGTGACCATGAGTGGAGATGTCATAAAATAGCTCTTTTATGTGCATATAATTTATTGAGAAGTTATATTCGTAGTTTCTTTTTGTTTTTGTGTTACTATATATGGTCACAGATTTTAAACGACTACTGAAATGTCCAAAAATAATGAGGCTGGCTGGGGCGGGTCATGCTGGGCATCCCTGTAGGCTGCGGTGGGAGCTTGGATTTGATTCTCAGGACAATGGAAGTTGGCTGAAGGCTTTCGAGTAGAAGTGGCACATTATCTAATGGAGGATGCATGGGACGGAGGCAGGAGTGGACATTCTGGAAGAGTGGCATGATGACAGTTGACCACCCATGTAGAACTGAAAAGAGTATTGGCTTTAGAATTTCTTGGACACCGGTTCGAATCCTCATATGATCTCCAATTATGAACTGACCTATGCCCTCTAGTCAGTAGCTCCTCTGAGCGGCCACTTTCTTTTTTTTGTTTTTTTTTTGCGGTACTGGGGATTGAACCCAGGGGCGTTCTACCTCCGTGCTACACCCCCGGCCCTATTTTTTTTATACTTTATTTTGAAACCAGATCTCATGAAGTTGTGGAGGGCCTCACTAAGTAGAGAGAGAGAGAGAGAGAGACAGGGAGAGAGAGAGCAAGCGAGCTGAGGCTGGCCGCGAACCCAGATCCTCTGGTCTCCGCCTCCCAAACTACTGGGATTAAAAGCGTGCACCCCCACGCCTGGCTCTGAGCTGCCACTTTCAAATCAAGTGGAAATTGAGAACTACTTAGCTCATAGAATGGTGACATTGATGGGGTTGGTTTATGTGTCTTACAACAGTTCCGGCACATATTGTGAACTGCCAATAAAGATGAATTCTCTTTCCTTCTCTGCTGGGTAGAGATACAGGGCATGAGACAGTGCCTCTTAATGAGGAAGAGTACATGGCACAGCGGCTAGGGTACTGCTGACAGTAAGACTGAGGGCCTAGAACAAGGGCATTAGTCCTTGTTCTAGGAAGTATGCAACGGGGTAGCAGTGTCTGTTAGTGTTTGCTTCAAAATGTTAAAAAACATGGTTCCACTGCAAAAATAATAAAAGCTCATTAAAGCAAAACTGGAAAATGCAGAAAAGTAGAAAGATGAAATAAAGTTCCTCTCAAGAGTCACAACCCACGCATAACCATTTTGGTTTTCTTTGCATATTTGTACGGGGGATAATGACATCTGACATTACCTACTTGTTAGGGATGCTGAAAAAAATGAGATCTTATTTGTGAAAAGTTTGATAATTTTTGGAGAAAAGATGCTGTCTCAGTATAGTGCACCCTTGTTTCATTGCCACTTTCGAAATGATCTTAACAGTGATGTCATCAAGATTTAAATATGGGGGTCCTCTTTTGGATTGGTCAGCCATTCAGAATCTCAAACCTACTGCCCTAAGATGAGGGAAAAGAAGATATATTGCTAAGAGAACTTTGGTAGCTCAAGAATTATAATCCTTGCAGCTAAATGCATTTTATAGCCTTTGAATAAATAATTTAATTTATGGAAAGTGTTGACTATGGCAACCTGAGAATACCATGGCCTTTTACTATTGAGATGAATTGGCCTTGAGTTTTTGTGTGGGGGAGGGATTGAATCTAGGGACATTCTGCCTCTGAGCTGTACCCCAAGTCTTATTTTATTTTCTATTTTGAAACAGGGTCTCATTAAGTTGCTGAGGGCCTCTCTAAGTTGCTGAGGCTGTTCTCAAACCTGCGATACTCCTGTCTCAGCCTCCCAAGTGCTAGAATTACAGTCATGCGCCACCACACCCAACTGGGTTCTTTTTTGAATGATAAGTAGTGAAAAGCGGGTCTCTGATTGCTGGCCACTGGAAGATGTTCAAGCATCAAAGAAGGAGTTGGCAAAGATTCCATCCATGCATGGCATTACATAAAACCCCATTGTCCAAGTGACTAATATCACACCCCAGGAAATCAGCATCTGGGCCTAAATGTCTTCCAGTCTTTGGAAGTACAGTGTATCTTACTCAGTTACTCAGTCTGTGTCATGAAATAGGAAAAGAGTCCAGGAAAGACACATCCCACTTGACCTTTGCAGAATGATTTAATAAAGTTAGCTCGATGCAAATGTATGAAAGAATGAT
The DNA here is from genome assembly GCA_004027185.1 of Glis glis. NCBI lineage: Eukaryota > Metazoa > Chordata > Mammalia > Rodentia > Gliridae > Glis > Glis glis. The sequence goes on along the minus strand of PVJS01032412.1, from coordinate 19,177 downwards.
TGCTGGTAGAAGCAGAGCTGGGGCTTCCTCCTCTCAGATCCCCCTTTCTCTGGAAAAGTTTCACAGGCTCTATTAACTCTTTAATGTCTTTGCCTTTGGTGGCGTTTCTCCCCGAGGCCATGTTGCTAGCTGCGGAGTTGGGTTCCATTAGAAGAGAGACCCCGCATCTCCAAGGTTTTCTACCCCCTTTCAGCACTCATCTTGATATCTCTGTCTGTATAATTAGGCAAATGTGTTTCCAATTGCTTTTACGTGTGTCCACATTTCACCCCTTTTACTGCTATCTTGATGGATGTTTTATGGGATGAATTTTCAACTGGTGGCCTCCTCCACTTAGAGAGGTGCCAACTTTTGCTTCTGTATCCACTTAGGCTTCTATCGGTTCCATCTGCAGGTGTAACTGAATATGGTCCTTCACTCTGGGGAGGAAGCCTGGGCCGCCTGGGTTTTCTAACAGAGGACTCTATTACCCCACCATTTTACCTGCTGTTACTTATTTATTTTATGGTGTTACTCTGATTTAAAATGAAATATAGACCCACTTGCGAAAATTTGGAGACTACAGGACGGTTTAAAGAAACTTCTTTGTGGTTTCTGAACTATCGCTGTGATGGCAACCATGAGTAGAAGCGATTTCTTCCCAGAGGCCCCTCTGACCACCCAAACCAGGCAGCCAGTTCCTCTCCGTGATATCGTAGGGCTTTATGTTCATGGGCACATGCAGCAGCACCTGACACCTTCTTCTTCACTAATTTCTTTGTGTTAATTGTGAGAGTTGTCCTATTTAATAGTACTTCTTCTGTACCTATAACTGACGTACTGAGTGCTCAGTCAACACAAGTTCAGTGAATGAATGAACACATTCATTATTTTAAAGCCCAATTTTTCTTCAACATTTAAAAATGTGAAAAAGTTCTAATATAATTGCCAGCTTTATGTTTGTCTTTATACCCAGTGTTTCTTTTCTGTGTTCTATCAGGCAGGATAGGCTAGGTGACGCTGCTATGATAAACAACCCTTAGTGGCTTTTAACAACAAGGGGTTATTTCTCATCTTTCTACATGTCTGATGTGAGCTTTCAAGAGAGCCTTGCTCATCAGAATCACTCAGGAACTGTAGCTGATGAAGCTTTTGATTTCTACACATGCTTTCATTATGGCCGGGGTAGGAGAATGTGTTGAGTTGGGCACTGGCTCTTAAAACCTCAACCCAGATATGACACATTTCATATCTGCTTACATTTTATGGACAAAAGCAAGCCTCACAGGCTAACCTTACAAAAGACAGGGTCAATGTATTCCTACCATGTGCCTGGGGAGAACTGAAATTATTTAAACTACAGTACTTGTGACTACCACATAGGTTACCAGTACATTTGGGAAAGAATGAAAAGTTACCTTAGACCTCCAGTTTTTTTTTTGTTGTTGTTTTTTAATCCATGGGCAGCTACTCTAACACGCTCTGCTATATCATGTTCAAAATGTCCTCTTCACATGTAAACACGTGTGGTATATAAATGGATATACATAAGTATCCCTTTTGGGCTACTTAAATAAGAATATCCAGTTAACACTATTCTGTCTTTTTGGGGGGCTGTTGTATTGTCTGATTGTTTTATTTCTACATCACATACATGGGAGACCTTTCTGAGTTGTATCTTACAATCCTTCTGCATTCGTGCTTAAGTATTGAATGTATTGCCATTCACTTAACCACCCCCTTTTTGAGAGAGAAGCAGGGTACTCCCACCTTGTCCTTTGGTGAGCAATGCCCATAGCCCAGCACACTTAGATGAAGCTGTTGTGTTCTGGTGAAACCAGGAGCAGCTTGGCCTGGCTTCAGAATGGTTTGGTTTGCAATCCAAAATCCCACTGATTAGCTGAATAGACAACTCATTAAACCTCATGAGTCTTGTTTTTTTCCTCAATGATGAAATGGAGATATTAATTCATCCTTCCCAGAGTTGTCATGAGAATAAATGAGATAATTTTCCTGCAATCTAATGGCGGTTCAATAAGTTTTTGTTGGGTGTTACAAGTCACTGAACTTGAATGTAAGTGCTTGTCATACGAACATTACTATAATAGGAGAAAATAACAAGCACTCAAACAAATGGGAGGCGTAGCGATCCTTTTGTTCCTGCTTCTATTCTAACTTCTAACACCCGAATTTTAAAGAAGGGAAGGGAAATTGGAATTGATTAATTTTGTGATCATTAAGAGAGCACACAAATATGACAAGAGACTTGGGATATACACACACAAAATGTCATCAGGGTCCTTGAGTACATGCAAAGATAATCGTAGAAACCATGGCGATGGCCAGGCCCTTTGGTTCTCATAGTATCCTGTCTCACATATAAATTCTAAAGTGCCACAAAGAGAGAGACCAAGGCAGAAAATGGTCAGTGGGAGAAGGTCTGGCATTAAGTTATGACCTAGGGCTTTTCTCTTTGAATTTACTTTCACTTCCTATGTCCTAAGTGAAAATCACCTACAGAAAAATCAAATGAGATGCAGGTAAGCAAAAGATCAAGGATTGTTTGCCAATACATACATCCATCCCCCTTCCTCCTCTCCTCCTCCTCCTCCTCCTCCTTCTCCTCCTCCTCCTCCTCCTCCTCCTCCACCTCCTCCTCTTCCTCTTCCTCCTCTACTGGGAATTGAACCTAAGATTGTTCTACCTCTGAGCTATACCACGCAGCAATTTTTATTTTATCTTTGGTACTAGGGATTGATCCTAGGGACCAACCTCCAAGCTGTACCCCCAGCCCTTTAAAAAAGTTTTAATTTTGAAGTAGGTCTCACTAATTCACTGAGGGTCTTGCTAAGTTGTTGAGACTGTCCTTGAATCTCTGATCCCCCTTGTCTCAGCCACCTAAGTCCTGGGATTCCAGGCGTGCGCCACCCCTCCCAGCTCATGCAATCCAATGAGGTACATGTCTCTTGCACGTACCTCATCATAATTGGCTTCAGTTTTTGGTCAAGTGTAGGTTTTGCTAAGGTGCGTGTGGTGCCCTTTAATATTTTCTATTTCTTCTACTCTATTCTATTCTCTTTATCCTATCCTATGTATTTCCTTAAGTGAATTCTGGTCATCATGAAAGTAGAAGCAATGCCAGTAGAGTGGTGGAAGGAGTTGGGGGAATGAGAAGGGGCAGGAAGGGTACGTATGGGGAAGGAAACAGACCAAATGATACCATGTGCATACATGAATGTGTCACTGTGAGTTTCACTAGTATGTATAATAATAATAATAATAATAATTATTATTATTATTATTATTTTTGCGGTACTGTGGACTGAACCCAGGGGCATTCTACCTCCGAGGTACACCCCCAGTCCTATTTTTTATTCTTTATTTTGAAACAGGGTCTCACTAAGTTGTGGAAGGCCTCACTAAATAGCTGAGGCTGGCCGCGAACCGGGATCCTCCAGTCTCAGCTGGGCGTGGTGGCGCATGCTTGTAATCCCAGTACTTGGGAGGCTGATACCTCCCAACTACTTAGTGAGTCCCTCCACAACTTAGTGAGACCCTGTTTCAAAAAGAATAAAAAATAGGGCTGGGGGTGTAGCTTGGAGGTAGAATGCCCCTGGGTTCAATCCCCAATACCGCAAAAAATTATAATACACCAATAAAATAATTAAAAGCAATTCTTGTTATGACCCTTGCATCAATTTCCTGGCCCATTAATTAAGCAGGCCATGATTCACAGTTTGAAAAATCTTGTCCTTCAAGCTTTGCTTTTGTTCTGGGGCTGTACTAGCCGGCTGTGCAGGGAGAGAGGTCATGTAAGTTGGTATCTCTCTCATAGTGACACACTTTACTTCTGCTCATACTTCATGGGCCAAAGCCAGCCACATGCCATTCTAACTTCAAAAGGGGCTACTTAGCTTCTCCGGGCAGATGTCTGAAAGGCAACTCCAACTTCAGGTACCTTAAGTGGAACTCTTTCTTCCCTCTGTGAGAATCTGCTTCTATTACACTGCTCCTCGTCTGAGTAAGTAGCATCCAGTTGATCATGTCCCCAACTTGGGAGTCGTTCATCATCATCATCATCATCATCATCATCATCATCATCATTATTTTTTTTATTATTTTTTTGGTACTGGGGATTATATTTTTTGGTACTAGGAATAGAACCCAGGGGTATTCTACCTCTGAGCTATACCCCCAGCCCTTTTTGTTTTTTTGTTTTAAAACAGGGTCTTGCTAAGTTGCTGAGCATCTCACTAAGTTTCTGAGGCTGGCCTTGAACTTGCCATCCTCCTGTCTCAGCCTCCCAAGCACTGGGATTACAGCCAGGGAGCCACTCTTGACTCTTCTGTTGCAGTGTGCCGAGACCATGAGCACACTCTGGTGGCTTTGCATTAAAATCCGTCTCTGATCCAGGGGCCTTCTGTTGCTTTTGCTGTTCATACTCCAGCCAGGCCGCCCCCCACCCACCACCTCTGGAGCCCCTCCTGGGGCCTTTGCTTCCTCTCTGGCCACCACACCCCAGTCTGTTTCCCACACAACAGCCAGAGTGATTCTTTTGAATTAGAGCAAATCTTGTAAATCCTCTGCTTCCAATGGCTTTATCATTCTTAGAATAAAACTGCGTTTTTCATACTGTGGTTTGAGATGAGTGTGTGTGCATGCACACATGCGCGCATTTGTACTAGGCATACCCTGGTTTGTGATGCAAAAGTGTTTCTTTTACTTTGAATTGTAGTAGAAACAATTGAACGAAAACACTCCCTTACATAATCTGACCCTAGGTCTTTTTCAACCTCTTTTGTTTGTTCCTATTCTCTTTAATCCCCCCCCCCCACTCTAGTCACACTGACCTCTTTGCTGTTAAGATCTTAACACCCCAAGCACCCTTCATCTACCCCAGGGCCTTTGCTTGGCACTCTGTGTGTATCCTTCCTGAAACATTCATCCAAAGATATCTTACAACTTCACTTTCCTTTGCCTACTTGGAAATCTTTCCCCCATTCCTCTTTGTCATCTTCAGAGACCCTAAAGGTTGGTTTGAAAAATGAAATTCTAGAACAAAGGATTTTAAAAAAATGGATAGGGGACAAAACCTATATATCGTCTCCATATGGTCATTTATTATGTGTAAAAAATTGATTCTATACTACTTGTAACAAAAACCAAAAGAAGCATATAAATAAAAAGCTAAGAGTCTGCACCTCTCCCTCTAGTCACCCAAAGATAATAGCATCCTTCCACTTATTTCTTATGTTCATCTAAACACATACAAAGTTATATTTACATATATGGAAGATGGTTTTTTATTACTCTGTGCTTTATTTTTTTCTCTTACAAGTAGACTATGTACATCCTGCTGCACAATATTGCAGAGGGGGATCTGCCAGAACTCATTACACTATGTCTTGGTGGATGGATATAAATAGACTGCAGTAAACTTTTGTGTATGAGTCCTTGCATGTTGGCGCTTTTATTCTCATAGGATAAACTCTCAGAAGCAGGGTGGCCGTGTAAGCAACTTTATTACCACTCAACTTCCCACCCCCTTCAGTAACCCATCATCCTGTTTCCTTCAGTATTTGGCCCTATCGGCTCCCGCCCCCAACCATGCCCCCAAAGTGCACACAAGACGGGGACAGTAGGAGGTAAAGTGGCTATTGTGGCTCCTGACCCACGTTGTTTGTTTATAGTGACCCAGCCTCAGAGGAAGACAGCCCGAGCCTTTTGACTGCTGACAAAGAGGGCAATTAATATAAAATTCATATGCTTTTTTGGATTGTATTCTGTGATACTTTCCTTCAAGAGGAATTTGAATACAACTAAAAGTACCTGGGATTTAGGAAAAGTTTTACATCCTTCATAAAAGAGGGAGCAGGAATGAGATACTGTGCTAAATGTGCTTCCAAGTCCCATGAAATGGTCTGGCTGGTGTCCATACCCCCACGTGTTGACAAAGAACATGCTAAATATACCAGCAAAGTACCTAAAAGACACAGGCAAGTTTTTGAATAATTCCATGAGATAATTTAGCACTTCAATCTATGTTTTTGGTAGACTTCATTTAGCATTCGTGTAATATAATAACTTTAAAATTGTTTCCCCTTCATTCTCTGTGTCTGTCCTGATTTACCGTTTCCCTGCTATATCTTTTAGCACTTCTAAGTTACTGGATTTTCTTATTTTTCAAGCAATAAATATTTAACAATTTTAAAAAAATCTGTGATTAAAGTCAAAACAACAACAACAACAAAAAGCTGAGTTTAGATTCACTGGAGTGAAGACAATAACAACAAGATCAAATACAAAAGGAAATAGGTGAACCAGAAAAAACATAAAGAAAAAGTTGCTATAAATCTGCCAGGGATAAAAATTACACACACACACACACACACACACATGCACAATGATAAAGTGTATATTCCATTTTAAAATGTGCAAAATTCATTTTACCAAGCTTATATATTTATATCCACATATATAATATACATATAATATAATAATATACGATATAATGATATATAATACAATACACATATATATTATGTATATGTTTATAATATATACATAATATCCTGAAACATTTTCTACATTTTAAAGAGATTTTAAGTGTTTATTTCTCAATAACAAAATGGCCTAAGAAAAGCCAAACATTAATAATATACAAAGGCCGTCTACAAGGGACCACATGGCAGGGTTGGCTACCTAGTCTTATCATATCAGGAATCTAAACTCAGAACCCAGGGCACTGATCAAATACATTCAAGAAATAAAAGAGAATTTAATGACTTCGGGATCGTTGACCATGTTCTCTTAGCCCAAGTGTTTTCTTTTTCTTTTCTTTTTTTTTTGCCATGAGAAAATGAAGAGTTTGGTTCTAGAAGGCTGTGGGGGTGCTGCGCCCATCATGCGACTACAGCGCTATCGCTTCTATTCTGATCTTGCTCAAGTTCATCAGGGAAAATTAACCTTGGCAGCTTATTCAGTGACTAAATCTTGATATTTTTCTGGCTTAATTCATAACATAACTGTAAGCTATTGCTCTGTGTTTATATTTCCCATCCATTTCTCACATTTCCAAAGCATGCTGATATGTGATCCGGGCAGTTTAGCTACCATAATTGGCATTTTTCTTGGGCCGAAAGGAAACAAATTCCTTATCCACCATACTTTTTTAATTTCTGAAAAACAACAAGTAACATGGTTAATCCCCTTTTTGATCTTTTTTCCTTTTGAATTTTCCTTATATTCTTTCCCTCTTTTAATCTTTTACTCTCTTTTTAATCTTCTCATTTTGCCCCACCCCTTTTATTTGACTTCTCATTATGTATTGGTTTAAAAGAATTGGTCCAGTCTATGGAAATGGGTCTTTAGAGTCTGTTCAAAGACCCATTATCCACATTTAGAGGCCTTGCTATTCCTTTCAAGAATTTCATTCCAGCATTTGCCAAGATGTTCCAACAGACTATCTTTCACAGTATTAATAGAACATAAATCTTGTCAACAAAATGATGCTTAATTAAATTGTTTCTTGCAAGGAGAAGGAAAAAAAGAAGATTTTTTTTATCTTCTGCATAGATGAGTAAGATACCAGGTCATCTAACAATTCAGAGAAATTGGCGATGGATTTAATAAGCCACTTAACTTTTTAATCAGAAGCACCCATCCATCCTTGCTTTTCTTTAATTTCTGCTAGCTGACAGTAGTGATGGTCATGGTGGGAACAGGACCGGTTGGTTTAAGAGTTAATCTTTACATTCTTTTCATAAGATTTTGAAACTCACAGAGAGCAGAGATGTTCATTCATAAGGTAGACTTTTAACAGAAGCAAATAATTTGGAAAGAAAGAAAAGTCAGGGAAGTTGTACATAAAAATACATACACAAGCCTTCTGCATACCTTGAAAGACTTATTTAAAATGAGTTGCCTATTTCTCTTATAAGTCACATTTTCAAAACACACTCATAAGATGTTTGGCGGCCAGTCTAATATTACACCTTTCTCTTTCATCTTTCTTTTTACTACAAACCCTTAATGACAAATGCAGGCGGGTCAGCGATACTGATATACCTAGCTCTTCGCATGTGAATTAGTCATCAGACAATCAGTTCAGGGGTCAGGCTTAGAGAAACAGAGCAAAGTGAGCGAGATGCGGGTCGCAGAGGTGCGCTCCACTTCAAAGGGGGCGTGCTGGGCCACTAGGATTCGGATCACAGGAGGGAACAGCTGGGATTGTCGTTCGCCCAAAGATGGAGGGTATGTGTGTGCTTGAGCGTGTTTGTAGCTGCGATAGGGTTTCACTACTTTGTAAAACAACAATTTACTTTAGAATGGCTTTGCTGGTAAAACACAATAGGAAGTTAGTATCCACAGGAGACCAGGGCCTAGTATCAAGCAAGGGGACATGATTTAGGACAAACCACCAAAAAAAAAAAAAAAAATTTGACATTTCCCCATACTATTAACTTGTGTGGGGGGGAACCATGAAGAATTTTATCATCTGAGAAATTTATGAAAGGATTTCTTTTTTCTTGGGAGGGAAGTTAGAACATGGTCTTATTGGAAACTGAAATGAAAATAATAGATGTTGAGTTCCCTTCTGAATATTTTAGAATATACTTCTTCTGCCTCCCATTTTTCCCAAGGGCAAATATTATAAAATGAGAGCTAAGTTTTTTTTTTGTTTGTTTGAAAATGAGACACACAAAACCAATCTGTTCTTTTAAACTTCATCTTACTTATCCTAGGAAAATACATGAAGTCAGGCCCCCAGGTCACCCCAATAGTAAAACTCATGTTCATTAAAATTGCAATGAACATCTAAATTTATATTCAGTCTGCAAGGCGTTTTAGTTTCAGTTTCAGAATTGAGCTTTCTTCTTAGGGTACTGATGTTTGGGGGCAAACCCTTGTCCCTAATCAAGTAGCCAGGATTTAGGGAGTTGGGAAGGCTGTCTTACAAAGGAGGACCTCAAGATGAAGTTCCCCCTTTTTATTCTTGAGAAAAAGCTGCAGTCTGAATCAAGAAAAGTAGATTCTTGCCTCTCTCAGAGCTTTTAAACTACTAGAAAGAAAACTGGAAAGCAAAGTAAAAAATGCTGCAGAAGAGAGAGGAAAAAAAAAAAAGCCCAAATCCAAACCATATGACAAGGCCTATTTCTTCATCTTCTTCGTCATGTTGTTTTACTCTTTCCTGGCATTAACTGTCTTTTTGGGTTATAGTTGCTCCAAAAAAGCCATTTCAAAGAAAGATCTTTACCAGGAGTTCAAGGAGAGGAAGCATTGAAACGAGAATGTGACCCGTCCGTGGTGGTGAAGTATTACTTTGAAGACGAAAGTATTCTTTCAACACTGGAACAAGGCTACTGTGTTAAATACGAAGAGAAGGCTCCTATCATGGGGAGGTGGACACCTTATTCAGCTTGATAAGGCCAAATTATTGCCGAAACGCAGGCGCTATCCAAAGCAAAAGAAATAAACATCAACTTCTTAATAAAACTGATTTATTTGCAAAAGGCCCTTTAAAAGAAGCAACCTAACTTATAATTGTCCCCCCCCCCTTATTTTGTAAGTCGGAGGAGACCGGGTTAGTATTAACATACCGCTAATTTATCACGGAGCATCAGTAATATTTTCTTTGGATTGTGTTCTTTTAAATTACAGGCCGAAAAAGAAGAAAAACAGTTTAACCCAAGAGTGTGAATAGTTCGAAGGAATTTGTCGCTTGTGATATTATCTGGCCGCAAAGACCATGAGTTTTTGCTTTTGCTGGGAATTAACTCTGAGAGTATCTGCGGTATAGAAAAACATGCTTTAGCCTTCCTTGTGAACTAATACCACTGAATATGGGAATGTATCAGTTCCCTCCTTGCTCCTCTGCCCCCCCAATTGAATTCATATGCAATGGGAAAATTATTAGCGCAACATCTGCAGAACATAATTACAGTGCTGTTTTATATCCTTTGGCTGGAAAGCTATGAGTGGAAGGCTGACATTTTTCCTTTCTGTGATTTGGAAACATTTGTAAATCTTACAATGAAAGTGTTTCTCTGATTTTCACTGGTGGCCATTGATAGTCACTTAATTATATAAGATATTCTCATGAATATTAAAAAGCACATTTTTAAAAACACAGATGAGGTTAATGCAAAGGAATAGGACATTTAATGTGAGTTTGGGAAGCTGCAAAGTCCAGCTCGTGCAACTTCTTGTCGGCCAATCAGAACACTGGATCTGATTCTAAGCATGAAACCAAGGCCCTGGAGCATTCTCCTTTCTGTTTTTGAGATTGTCCTGTTGTGTGAAGAGCAGTCTCTAGGAAGGCAATAGCAGGGTAACTTCCTAAAAGTTCGGAAGCTCCCGAAGTGGTCCTCGGGAGGTGTGGCGGTGCCTCAGACTCAGGGCTGCCACACGGCTGTGCAGGTTGGACGCAGGCTTAGAATGACCAAACAGTCTGCTCAGTCAGCCCTCTGAGCATCAGTTCTGCTCCTGATCCAAAGTTCCGTTTTGTTTAATTTTAATGTGAACTTGAGCAGTACATAATGAGTCATCTGCATTAATGAGAAGTATCAATCTTAGTGCATGAAGTCATTATTCATTCCCTTAGTGCAATAAACTGTAATGAGTTGGATCTTTGGGTTATCATCATTTAAATATTCATTTTTTCAGTGTGGAGAAGTCATTTCAGGAAGAGACTGGATAAAATGAAGATAAGCTATGATGGGTAAATAGCTAAGAACCAACTTAAGAGAAAATTTCCTAATAAATGTATGAAATCACACACACACAAAACAACTCCTCAAGTTCCACCAGCAATGTGTGGAGGGTCGGTTACACCTGGAAGCTGTGGCATGACTTTATTAGCAGAAATCAAACTCCTAGAAAAAAAGTAATAATAACTCCTGTTATCAATTGCTTTTTGCATTCTTTTATTTATCATAAAGATCCTAGGAGACAGATATTATGATTATTTCCAATTTAACAAGAGTCAAAGAAAAGCTAAGAAACATGCCCACGCTTACACAGATGGTACATAAAGGCTAGCTAGATTTTGAACCCACATCTGTTTGACTCCAAAGCTCATATTTTTAATCTTCCCAGGGCCTTATGTCTTGCTGGTGAGGACTTAGTGGAGATCAGAAGCTTCATGTGGGTTCAGAGGATGCCTGATGTATGACAAGGTTGACCAAGGGTGGGCTTTTGTGTTATAGTTCTTAAATTCTCCTCTGCTGAGGCCAGAGGAGTACTTATGGAGGGAGATAAAGGTAAAAGAGGTGACAGATCAGTTGATCCAGCTGTGCATGAAGGAAAAGTATGTGGGTGAGGACCTTAGAAACCATTTTTAACTTTTTTGTTTTCGTACTGGGGATTGAACCTAGAGGCATTCTCCCACTGAGCTATACCCCCAAGCCCTTTTTATTTCTTATTTTGAAACAGAGTCTCGCTTAGTTACTACATACTGGCCTCAAACTTGTGAACCTCCTGTCTCAGTCTCCTAAGTACTAGGATTACAGGCCCTGTGCCATCGTGCCCAGCTACCATTTAACTTTTTAAAATGTCTGCTGTGCTCGCCATTCTACCATATTGGTAGTTTGTTGGGAGTAAACAAAGAAGAGGGGAATCCTAGCATACTTTACTGCATTATGCTTTCCTAGCTTTCTTTCCTTCTTAGACTTCTAATTTCTATATGTAAGAAAACCACGTTTCTATAGTTCATAATTTAGGCTTCCGAGAAGCAAAGCCCACCGATGGACTATTTACCGATGTGGTGTCCAGTGCAGCTGCATGGTTAGTTACATCATTAACGACCTCCCGGCATCCATTCCCATCTTCTCCCTTCCTAATAGAACTTTGATATTTTTCAGGTATTTAGTCAGCTTTGTGCAGTCATCTCAGGGGAAGTGGAATCCCTCCCCCAGGTTCAGGGGTGGGTATGATCCGTTGAAGGGGAATCATATTCTCTTAGATGGTGGTTTGTTTGAAAATAGACATATGATTTGCTGTGATTTGATTTGTCCCCTCTAAAACTCAAGTTGAAATATGATTGCTGTTATGGTGGTTCTGGGAGGTGGTGTCTTCCAGGAGGTGATTAATATCATTAAGGGGGATTAATGTGCTTCTTGAGGGACTAAGTTGATTCTCTGGGAGACCAGAGAGTTCTCACTCTTGGAACTGGATGAGCTACTGTGAGAGTGGGTTGTGATAAAGCCAGTCCACCCCGTGTTGTTTCCTCCATACTTTCCAGCTCCCCTTCTGCTTTCTGCCATGAGTTGAAACAGCACTAAGCCCTCCCCAGAAGCCGAGCACAGGCAGGTGCCTTGCTCTTGGGCTTCCCAGGCTCCAGGACCAAGCTCCTTTATAAATTATCCAACCTCAGGCATTCAGTTATAGAGACAGAAAACAGCCTAAGACGGGACTCATTGAGGGGAAGTCTAACAAACTGGTTTCTCAGAAAAGTTTTACTCCCAAGAAAAAAAAAATCAAAAGAATAAGAGACAGACACTTCATATTCTTCCTGATATTGTTTCATAATGTGATTTCTGGTTCTAATTTGGCCATTTTGATCCAACTTTGGCAGGCATTGGATGTGGGCAGACAAGAGAAGAAAGAACCTGGGTTCTTCTTGACATCACTGGTCTGATGACTTGACCAACCTTCAAGTGTTATTCAGTTTTGGATCTTCTGACATGGAAGTGATTAGAGTTCTTCTTTGCTTAAGCCTTTCAAAAGCATTCTCAGTGAAGTAACATGCTATTATTTCCATTGTGCCAAAACGTCTTGACACAGCTTTACTCCACAACCCCCATGGCTGCATGGGTAATAAGAAATATCTACATGTTTTTTGGCCCTGATTACCCTAAATGAATCAGGCTGCTGAGCTGGAAGTGCTAGCATTGGCCACCATATTCTTTAACTTGTCTTTACCAGGAATATAATTTTGGGAATTGGAAGGGGCCCTGCTCGTTCTTTGCTGTTCACTCATCCTTCATTGAAATCCCTTACCTGCCGCATGTAGTGCTGGTTGCAAAAAAGGCAGCGGGGACTTGGGAGGACATTTGTTAATAGAGGACATTGCTACATTCTATGGTGGCCAGTTGATTTATTGTCTCAGCTTGATCAATTGTATTCTTATCCTGGGATTTTTTTCTTAAGCTTTAAAATAAAATACAGATTAAAAAATTGAACACAACACAAATGCATGGCTTAGCAAATTAAAATAAGGCCAACATCTTTGAAACCACACCCCTGTCCCATCAAGGAATTGAACTTTGTCCACCAACTTTGAAGATCACCCTCCACCATGTGCCACGACTCAATATCTATCTGGACATGTATTATTAGTCACTTCCTTAAGCTTTCTTTTTTATCACTACACTATGCATCCCTAGATAGTTTAGTTTTACCCATTAAAAAAAAAATCTTAGAAGTCTCTTAGGCCAAAAAGTCTCTTCTCATCTACAGGTTGCTCCATAGAGTAGGTGCTGTGATTCCCACTCAAGACGCAGGCATTCACGCACCATCTGTCAGGGGACTGTGGAGGACGCTCTCAGGGTCCCTTGTGATACCCTGCCTCCTGGACCTATGCCTGTGTATAGTCCCCCTTTTGAGCGTAGGCTCCAGACTCTCTTCTGACCAATGGAATGTGGCAGAGGTGATGATGTGCCGCTTCGTGATTACACTGCATCATTCTAGATTACATTCTAGTCTTGCCGACAGACTTGCTCTAGAGACTGTCCTTGCTGGTTTGATGCTGTAATTGGCCATGCTGGGAAAGCACACATGGCAAAGACCTCTGGGGGCCACTTGACCTTTTATACCCATTTCCTGGGAATGACCTGCTTCCGCTGCTTGGTTGATGCCAAGCCTGATTTGTGTAACCCTCTTCAGACAGTTTAATAACTGTGAATCTTCCCTCCCCCAGTTCCAATGTGCCCCTATGGGAGGGATGTATCCTTCTTTTTTTTTTTTTTGCGGTACCAGGGATTGAACGCAGGGGTGTTCTACCCCCGCGCTACGCCCCCGGCCCTATTTTTTTTTATACTTTATTTTGAAACCGGGTCTCACGAAGTTGCGGTGGGCCTCACTAAGTAGAGAGGGAGAGAGAGACAGGGAGAGAGAAAGAGAGAATGCGTGCGCAAGCTGAGGCTGGCCGCGAACTCGGATCCTCCGGTCTCTGCCTCCCAAAGTACTGGGATTACAAGCGTGCGCCACCACGCCCGGCCGGATGTGTCCTTCTTATAACTAAATGGCAGGTATGCTTGTTTGCCTGCCCACCCACCCATCCTCTCTCTCTCCTTCCCTCCCTCTCTTTTTTCCTTAATTCCTTTTTATTTTCATTCTCTCTCTTTTTCTTTCTTTTTCTTTTACTAGGGATTGAATCCAGGGGCATTCTACCTAGAAGCCACATCCCCAACTCTTTATTATTTATTTATTTATTTATTTGCAGTACTGGGGATTGAACCCAGGGGCATTCTACCCCCGAGCTATACCCCCAGCCCTATTTTTTGTTCTTTATTTTGAAACAGGGTCTCACTAAGTTGCGGAAGGCCTCACTAAGTAGCTGAGGCTGGCCATGAACCTGTGATCCTCCTGTCTTAGCCTCCCAAATACTGAGCTTACAAGCATGTGCCACCATGCCCGGCTCTTTTTTATTTTTAACAGGGTCTCACTAAATTGCTGAGGCTGACATTGGACCTTCGGTCTTCCTGACTCAGCCTCCCAGATCTTGGGGTTCCAGGAGTGCACCACCACATCCAGTGCTTCTTTTACTTTCTTACAGATGTTGTTTGTTTCCCCCAATGAACCTTCTGAATGCAGATCTCTGTCTCAAGGGGTCATTTCCAGCGAATACCTCAATTTTATCTTTTGAAGACCTCATGCTGTTTGATCTGTAGAGTCTCCCCCATGTGGATTTTGCTGACTGCAAACTCCTGGTAGAGTTCAGTACACGCCTCTATCCCATCTTCCCTGAAAACTAGTAGGTTGATACAGGGGATGGATCCAACTCTGGTTCCAGCCCTTTGAAAAGACCATAGGTGGTGATGTTTCATGTATAAGATGGTCCATAATATTTATTTTACTTTTTTTGATGCTGGGAGCTATTGGTACCCAATGCCTGTTACATAAATTAATTGGGTGTGGTATGTAAAAAAGTGGTGTTAACATTAATTTTATTATTTTGTTTTACATTAATTTTACTATTTTGTCCATACCTATTAGCTGGAATAGTTTCATAAAGAGATATGTATCTTCATCTACCCAGTAGTTTAGCCCATATGGAAAACACAAGATAAATGTATGATTCTTTCCTTTTATTTACTCAGTTTTTTGAGACAAGTTGTATTCCTGTCCTCTGAGGACTGGTTTTTAACATGACTTTAAAAGTTCTAATCTAATGGATTTGGACATATTTGGTAGACTTGAATCCTTGCACTTCTTCTCTCTGCTGGAGTCTGAGTGGACCTGTCTTTGCAGAGGGAAGGCTCTTTAGTGGCTGCTGATTCCTGCTGTGTGACCCTGATGGCCTCAGGAGTTCCCTCCCTATCCGATGTTATCAAGATGTCCTAGATTCAGTTCATGCATTTCTTGCTTCAGGCCAGTAACAAGGAATTTCTCCATGAAACCTTGGTTTCTTCTAACGTGAAATGATACTCAAGAGACTCTAATCCGAGTGCCAGGGACCCTCAGTGATCTTGGGTTGGGCCGTTGTTCCTAGATCAAAACTAAAGGAGAGAGAAAAAAGTATGTGAAATAAATCTACACATGTAAATATATGTGTATGTATCTAATACACATATATACATATATAAATAAAATATAAAATAAATACATCTGTGTATTTTAAAAATACACAATATATACAGAGCACATAGATAGACACGTATATATGCACAATATATGTACAGTACATATGTATATTACATACATAAGACATAGTAAGAATGACATTATGGATTTATATTAAAGTTTACCATTCAAATGTAGAAATAGAGCTGGGTGTGGTGGCACACGCTTGTAATCCCAGTACTTTGGGAGGCGGAGACCGGAGGATCCGGGTTCGAGGCCAGCCTCAGCTCTCTCGCTCTCTCTCTCTCTCTCTCTCTCCTTAGTGAGGCCCTCTGCAACTTCGTGAGACCCGGTTTCAAAATAAAGCATAAAAAATAGGGCCGGGGGTGTAGTGTGGAGGTAGAACGCCCCTGCGTTCAATCCCTGGTACCGCAAAAAAAAAAACAAAAACAAATGTAGAAATAGAGACTTTTCACTTAATATATCCTATATTAAATCTTTTTTTCTTTCTTTCTTCTTCTTCCTCTTCTTCTTTTTGTGGTGCTGGGCATCAAACCCAGGGCCTCATGGCCACTAAGCAAGTGTACTACCACTGAGCTACACCCCCAGCCCCCATGTTAAATCATTATTTCCTCTTTTTTTCACTAATGACAGAGGGAATGTTGGAATTAAAACCCCATCAATACTCATTTACTTTACCCCTCGTTACTCGTACAGTGATCTCAGAATGACAGTACTAATAATGCTTTTGGATTACTGAAGTTATTGCTATTATTATTATGTGCCGCGCTCCCTCTCCCACTTTTTATGGTTGTCTTGTGTCTCCATCGTGAGATCACATAGCCATTCACCTGTTAGGATCCCTCCCTTTGGATGCCCGTCAGTCAGGTGAGGACACATCTAATGCTCACCAGTCCTTGGGTTGATGTCTTTCTAATCATTTGGTTGTATCAAGCTTGTTTCTAGTACATTCCTTAGGAAGGGATCATGGGAAAAACATTTCTTCAATGAGTAACGGTTGTAGTCAGATATAGAACGTCCCCTGAAGAGCTCAGGGTTGATATAGTTAAGTCATGAGGGTTGTAATCTCATCAGGAGATTATAATGGATTTACTGGGTGGTAACCGAGGCCGATGGGGTGTGGCTGGAGAAGGTAGGTCCCTGGGGCTGTGGCCTTAGGAATTGTGCTTGTGTCTTTGAATCCCCTTGCTTGCTTGCTCTCTCTTGCTTGTGGCCTCCATGATGTGAGAGCAGAGCCTCGCTCTCTCCCTCTCTCTGCTTCCTGCCACATTTCCTGAGATTCACAGAGACCAGCTTCACAGGGATTGAACCCAGAATCTCCAAAACTGTGAGCAAATAAATTTTCCTTCAAGTTGTGTGGTCAGTTTCTTTGGATTATAATAGTGAGAATGTTGACTGAGACAGTAACTTTTGGGTTTTTTTTTCATACTTGATTTGTAGAATACAAAATCTTTATCTTACATTTTCTTCTCTGAAGAGCATTAAATATATCAGTCCCTTTTCTTATAAATATCACTGTTAAAGCTCTAAAGACAATCCAATTTTCCCTCTAAGGAAAAATTGTGTGCTTTTGCTCAGCTGACCCTTCAAAGTCTTCTTTTTCTTTAAAGTCCAGTGATTTTATTAGAATATATTTTGGTGCCAGGTGCATTGGTACATGACTGTCATCCCAGCAACTGGGGAGGCTGAGGCAGGAGAAATTTAAGCCCAGCCTGTGCAAATTAGTAAGACTCTGTCTCAAAATAAAAAGGCCTGGTGATATAGCTCAGTGGTAGAACACTCCTGGGTTCAATATGGTTCAGTATTTTCACACTCCTGAGAATTATACAGATTTTCTATTACAGGAAAGTTTTCTAGAATTATAGTTTTCAAATATTTGTTCCATTCTCTTATTTTGGTTTTGTCTTTAGGGACTTTTCTTATCTGTCAGTTGGAATTTCTTTGCCTATCTTCAATATTTGTCAGGTTCTTGCAAATCTTTTAAATCCCTTACTTCTTGATTTAAAAAACTTTCTCCTTTTTACTTTCTATTTCTTTTTTATTTATTGCACTTACTGTCTTTCATCTTATATAGTCTTCATTTCTTCATTTCCTCCTTTATTTTTAATTATCTCTTGAATTCTGTCGCATTTCTTTTGAGATTTTCTAGTAGTGATCTATGCTGATCTTTCATGTCATGGGTTGTTTTGATCTGAGTTTTGTGCACAACTTTCTGACCTGGATCTCGCCAGGCCTATTTCTTCTTTTCTCTGGTGGTTCTTTTATACTGGTTTGACCTTCATCCTATTTTATTACTCCTTTTTGTGTGGATTAGTTTTCCTGAAATTTTAGGAAAAAATGGGGTCAGAGAGCCCTTCTCCTTCACAGAATGCCCTCCCCTTTAGTTTTCCACAGGGTAAATGAAACGACAGCTCATTTTCTAGAATTCTTGACTGTCCCTCCCTTTACCCCCTCCTGTATCAGAACCCTCTCCTTCTTTCCTTTCTGTTGCTCCTGTCTGTCCATTTTTTATTCCCCTTCTAGCAGTTTCTCTTCCATGCGGGGCTCTGTCCTGGAAGGTGGCCTGGGGGTGCAGCTCTGAGGGTGTGTGTGGGCTACACAGCTGCAGCCTCTTCAAGACTCCTTGAGCAGCCACTTGCTTGTACTGACCACCGGAATATGTGCGGCCTTGTCCAGCTGTGGGTTTTATTTTTTTATTTTTATTTATTTATTTTTTAAAATATATTAATTTATTGGTGCATTGTAGTTATACATTTTATATAAGTGTCAGGGAGGCAGAAGCATGCATGCAAACATTGCTCATTAGCCCTCCCTCAAATCCCACCCTGTTCCCTCCCCCTTCCCTGCTTTTCGTGCTTAGCATAGTGATTGGCTCTGATAAATTTGTATATATACATCATATGCATTAGTGGGTTTCCCTCTTCCCCTGTCCCATCTTCCTCAGTTAGGTCCCCTTCTTGCTCATGTAAAATTTTCTCCTTTGTCTGGAGTCCCTTCTAAGTCCCATTCTCCCTACCTTCCAAATATTAGGGTGAACATCCAACTTTTCACTCTTTGTGACTGACTAATCTTACTTAGCATAATGTTCTCCAGTTCCCTCCATTTCCCTGCAAATGATATATTTTTGTTCTTCTTTATGGCTGCATAAAATTCCATTTGTACATATCCCACAGTTTTGTAATCCATTCATCAGTTGATGGGCACCTTGGCTGGTTCCAAAGTTTGGCAATTGTGAATTGTGCAGCTATAAACATAGATACACATGCATTAGTCTGGTAGTTTGGTTTCAGTTCTTTTGGGTAGATGCCTAGAAGTGGTATTGCTGGGTCATAGGGTGGGTTCATTCCCATTCTTCTGAGGATCCTCCACACTGTTTTCCAAAGTGGTTGCACTA
>PVJS01032411.1:0-22788 GCA_004027185.1 Glis glis | reverse complement strand
TTTTTCTCCTTCAGCAGTTTCTAGCCAGGTAAGCCACAGATTCACCTGGAACAAAGCTTTGCCTTTTCCCAGAAACTCTTGGGCTATATTTTCTTTCCAAGCCAAGAACGCTTTTTCTTCAATAATTTCCATGTCATAGAAGTGAAGAAGAAAGCAGAGTAACGTGCCTCTGGGGCAGTCGCTGTGGCGGCGGTGCACCTGCAGAGCACGCAGGGCACTGACTTGTAGATCAACGTGATCCTAAAGGAATTTCTGCATTACTGAAAGAAGCAGTTGTTTTCCCTGCTCCAACTGTTCCTTGGAAAGAGCAGAGGAAGAATTTGTTCATCACTGGGTGTGTTTCTTTCACTAGAAATATACTGTAAGAAAGTAGTCATTACAATGTCCACAAATTCGTTATCTGTATGAAGTTTGGGAGAAATGTTATCTTGAATCCATTTATATATGGTTTGAAGGCATAGAGCCAACTTTATGGACTGTATTTCAACACTCCCTTCTTCAATGTGAGGAACAGCAATAAGAAATGTGATTTCTTTCCTTTCCAAATCTCCAACATGGGGGTCCTTATTCTCAGTTTCTGCGGGTGTTTTCTGCTTGTTGAAAAAGTTCTGTTAGCCATTTTCAATCTTGTAATTTAGCTAATTGCCAAAGACAAAAAGAGAAAAACTGGAGTCACTTTCCAGTGGTTGAACTTGTCCTGAAATGATCAACAGCTCTGAGTGGATTTCTTATGTATACAACTGTGTTATCTACAAATACTGGCAGTTTTATTTTTTCCAATTCCTATAACTTTTATTTCTTTTTCTTGATTTATAGGTATTCCAGAACACTATTGATTAGAAATAGTGATAGTGGGCATTTCCAATTTGTCTGTTTGGCTTTTTAATTAATTTATTTTTTTAGGGCTGAGGATCAAACCCAGAGTCCTCTGCATGGTCATTTTCTCTCCCATTCACCTACACCCCCAACACTTATTCTGTTTATTTTGAATGTAATTACTGAGATAATTAGACTTACATCTTTATATTTCTCTATCTATCATCATTTTTTTGTTGTTGTTATTGTTGTTTTTTTGGGCCTGGGGATTGAACCCAGGGGCATTCTACCTCCAAGACACACCCCCAGTCCTTTTTATTTTTTGTTTTGAAACAGGGTCTTGCTAAGTTGCTGAGGGTCCTGCTAAGTTTTGGGGACTGTCCTCTAACCTGTGTTCCTCCTACCTCAGCCTCCCAAGTACTGAGATACAGGTATACATCACCATGCCTGGCTTCCATCTTCTTAATATTTGTTTTCTTTATGTTTTCCTATTATAATGTTCCATTTTTCTCCTTTTTTACTTATATTAATTATCTTTATTACTCCTCTTTTCCTTGTATTATCTTATTTGTAATATAGTCTTTTTCTTGTAGAAAGTTTTTTATTCTTTTTCTATTCTTGAATTATAATTATACATAGTAGTGTAAAATTGTTACATATTTGTACATGTACACAGCATAATTTTGTTAGTTTCATTCCCCAAATATATTATTTGTTTTGTTTTGGTTTGTTTGAACCCAGGGGTATTCTACCTCTGAACTACACTCCCAGATCTTTTTATGTTTTTGTTTTGAAACAGGGTCTCACCAGGTTTCTGAGAGTCTCGTTAAATTGTTGAGGCTGGCCTCGAACCTGCGATCCTCTTGTCTCTGCCTCGCAAGTACTGGGATTACAGGCGTGCACCACTACACCTGGCCCCAAATATAGTCTTTTATTATTCTTTTACTTGGTACTTTGGAGATTATAATATCATTCCTTGACTTACTTGCATTTGCATCTAGTATAATTCATACTTGTAATATTTCCTACGTAATGCTTCTTAGACAGTAGAATTTGACTCTTTTCTGTTTGGGGTTTGCATTTTAATTCTATATACATTTCTGACCCTATTTTATTGTTTCTTGACACAGTCAAAATTAATGTTACATGTTTATCTTTTCCATTCTTGAATTTTAATATTTTTAGTTGTTACTATTTTCCTTATGTAAGAATTTTAATTAATATTTCCTGGGAGTCTGCTGGCAATGAATTATGTTTCTATTTGTCTGAAAGCATCTTTAATTTATCTTCATTTTTTTATGGTACTTAGGATTGAATCCAAGGGCATTCTACCTCTGAACCACACCCCCAGCCCTTTTTACTTTTTGTTTTGAAATAGGGTCTTGCTAGGTTGCTGGGAGTCTCACTGAGTTGCTGAGGCTGGTCTTGAACCTGTGATCCTCCTGTCTCAGCCTACCAAGTATTGGGATAATAGGCATGTGCCACCACGCCAGACTTTATCTTCATTCTTAAAGGATATTTTCATTAAGTATAGATTGGCATTTGTTTTCTTTTAGCATTTTAAAGATATCCCTCCTTTGTTTTTATGTGTTTGGTCATTTTGCTGGCTTCCGCTATTTCTACAGAGAAGTAAACCATTGGTCTTTCACTTTTATTGTTTCTCTTCTGAAAGTAATGTATGTAATTTCTCTGGCTGCTTTTAAGATTTTCTCTTGTCTTTGTTAGCAATTTTATATTGATATACCCAAGTGTGGCTTCCTTTGTGTTTATCCTTCTTAGGTTCTAGAACATTTTGAATTTTTCCTTGATGACTTTTGTGAGGTTTTGTAATACTTAAGATGTGATCCCCTCATATTTTGTTTCTATCCTGTTTTAAGTTGTCTCCTGTTTGAGTCAGCTTTCTGTCACTGAGATACAGTACCCAAGATAAGCTGAGATATGTCAGGTGCAGTCACCCTTGCCTGCAATCCCTGCTACTTAGGAGGCTCAGGTGGGAGGATCACAGGAGCTCATGAGTTCTAGACCAGCCTGGGCAACATGGGGAGAACCTGTCTCAAAAAACAAAACAAGGGGTGGGTGGGAAAAAAAACAACACAAAACAAAATGCAAAAATTGATAAATCAACTTATAAGGAAAAAGGTTTATTTTAGTTTATAGTTTCAGAGGTTTCAGTCCACAGTTGCTTGGCCCATTGCTTTTTTTTAGAGGTACTGGGATTGAACCCAGGGGCATTCTACCTTCAAGCTATACCCCCAGTCCTATTTTTCATTCTTTATTTCGAAACAGGGTCTCACTAAGTTGCGGAGGGCCTCACTAAGTAGCTGAGGCTGGCCGCGAACCTGAATGCTCCGGTCTCAGCCTCCCAAGTACTGGGATTACAAGCTTGTGCCACCACGCCCGGCAGCCCATTGCTTTTCGCCTGTGGCAAAGCAGAATGTTATGGCAGAGAGCACGTGGTGGAGCAAAGCTGCTCACCTCATGACCGCCGGGAGGCAAAGAGAGTGACAGGAAGTGGCCTGGGTCCTAATATCCCCCTCAAGGGCAAGTGAGCACTCAGTGACCTAACTTCCTTCAACTAGACCCCGCCTCCTCAGGTTCCACCACCTCCCGGTAGCTCCATGGGCTGCAGACCAGACTTTCAACACATGGGCTTTTGGGAGACATTCAAGATCCAAACTATAATATCTCCCCCTTTGGGTCTCCAGTTATATGAATCTTAGATTGTTTTGTAGTTATAATTAGATGAATGTTCGACCTTTTCTTGTGCCTTGTGTATCCCTTCTGCTCTCTTTTCAAAAAATGTATTCATTTTTATTTCTGTGTTACTACCAATTTATTTTACCGATTTCTACACTGGCATCTTGATAATGCCCCTCTATTGATCTGATGTTGGTTGGGCCTCTAGGATCCCATGGAATAATTCTAACCCTTTTTCCTACAAAGTCTTTTTCAAACATTTGAAGGTAGTCCTTCGTGGAGATGGCACCAGATAAGGAATAAGAAGCCTTGAAGTATAACTCAAGATCTATTATTAGTGAGTTCCAGTGAGAGTGTATACACTCATTTTTGTAGGCTTGGAATTGAGGCATTAAAAGCTAAGCAAATTGCTCGAGGTCACATAGCTGTCAAGTTGTAGAGCTGGCTATGAGTCACGCTTTTCTGGTGCTGAAGCTTAACCTTTTATCCATCATGTTATAAACCATGTGCCTACAACGTAATTGGGCAATACTGAACTTGTGGTTGATTAAACTTCAATATTTTCTCACATGATTTCTTACCAAGTTGTATTTTCTCCATTTGGGATTTGTGCGATTTTATCTTATCATTTATTAATATACTTACTTACCTATTTACCTACTGATCTATCTATGGTCTATTTGTCATCTACCATCTGTTTAAATGCATTACTATATTTCCCCCTTTTAAATCTAACAATGAGGGCCCAACCACAATTTTGGTACGTCAAAAGGAATCTTGGTTTTCATTGTTTAACATATCCCCTGGAACTTTGAGTTATCCATAAATTTTACGGTTTCCAAGATTTAAAAAAGACAGTGCTGAACATATCAGTGGAATAATATCAGACAGGGCCATAGGGTGGACCAATGGCAACTTCAACCAGTTGTGAACATATTCGACTGTCCCGTTATCTAACTCATATATTTTAAATTGATCACAATGGCACTCCCACAGACACTTCATTTCTTAGTGTTCCTAATATTTGATGGTTTGGCATGACATGACCTTAGTGAACCCATGATGGTTTCATGTGATCATAAAATTCTTTTCGGCCAGGCGTGGTGGCGCACGCTTGTAATCCCAGTACTTTGGGAGGCGGAGACCAGAGGATCCGGGTTCGCGGCCAGCCTCACCTCTCTCTCTCTCTCTCTCTCTCGTCTGTCTCTCTCTCTCTCTCTACTTAGTGAGGCCCTCTGCAACTTCGTGAGACCCGGTTTCAAAATAAAGTATAAAAAAATAGGGGCAGGGGCGTAGCGCGGAGGTAGAACGCCCCTGGGTTCAATCCCCGGTACCACAAAAAATAAATAAGTAAATAAATAAATAAAAATAAAATAAAATAAAATTCTTTTCTAAGTGGTTCAAAAACCATGGTCAGTAATTTATTCTAGGATTTTGCCAAGGATTGACATCAAGAATTTGCTTTGACCAGTCCAGAGTTCCCAGAATCTAGGCTCTCAAATTTCACAATCAAAAACTATTTTCCAGTATTCCAGCACCTCTTTGTTCTTCATGTTTTCCCCCCAAAGATTGCCAACAGTGGTTGCATAATTACATCTTTGAGTCTTTCGGTACGTTGGGTTATGATCTGTCTGGAATGGAAGGTGTGATCTCATTTTAAGGGCAATATATTGAAAAGAGAAGTGTACCTAGAGTCACGGACCTAGATTCTTGTCTTGACTCATCATTTGCTAGTTGTGTGACCTGTGGTAGATTGCTCAGTCTCTGTAACCTCTGTTTCCTCATCTGTAAATGGGGATAAAACCTCAAAAGGGTTGAAAAGATTAAATGAGTTAATAGCTGTGAAAGTTTCTGGAGTAACGTGTAAGGGTCAAAAATCCTAATTTTCTTAATGCCTTCTCTATCTTGGAGTTTAATTTTTTTAAATGTATTTTTGAAACCGGGCTTGGTGGCCCACGCTTGTAATCCCAGTACTTGGGAAGCTGAGACAGGAGGATCGCAGGTTCGCGGCCAGCCTCAGAAACTTAGTGAGGCCCCCTGCAACTTAGTGAGACCCTGTTTCAGAATAAAGACTAAAAAATAGGGCTGGGGGTATAGCTCGGAGGTAGAATGCCCCTGGGTTAAATCCCCAGTAACACACATACACACACACACACACACACACACACACACACACAGACGTATTTTTGATACTGGGGGTTGAAACTAAGGGCCTCACTAAGTTGCTGAGGCTAGCCTTGAACCTGTGATTCTTCTGTCTCACCCCCCCACCAAGTACTGGGGTTACAGACATGTGCCACCATGCCTGCCTTCAATTTATTCTTTACATTTAAAAATATTCTTTTGTTTTTTTGGTGGTACTGGGGTTTGAACCCAGAGGCATTCTACCTTCAAGATACACCCCCAGCCTGATTTTATTTCTTATTTGGAAACAGGGTCTCACTGGGTTGATGAGTCTTACTACTTGCTGAGGCTGTCCTTGAACCTGCGATCCTCCTGTCTCAGCCTCCCAAGTACTGGGATTACAAGCATATGCCACCACACCTGGCTCAAAAAAAAATATTCTTTTGGAAACAATTATTTTAGCTAAAGAAGACCAAGAAAACAAGAATTTTGGGGATGCCAAATGGTGTAGAGCCCTGGACTGGGGTCTCACCAGATGCCACTTCTTATAGGGCTGGCTTGTTAGACTTGCTGTGTAACCTGGAGCGAGTCATGTGATTCCTCTGGGTTTCATTGTTTGTAAAATGAGGAGGAAGAAGCCGGGCGTGGTGACACACGCTTGTAATCCCAGTACTTGGGAGGCTGAGACAGGAGGATCACAGGTTCGTGGCCAGGCTCAGCTACTTAGGCCCTCTGCAACTTACTGAGACCCTGTTTCAAAATAAAGAATAAAATGGGGCTGGGGGTGTAGCTCAGAGGTAGAATGCCCCTGGGTTCCATCCCCAGTACCAAAAAAAAACCCCCAAATTAAAAAAAAATAAAATGAGGAGGAAGGATTGAATAATTTCTCTGTACTAGTTCTTAGTTCCTATGGAGGGGCTAGCTCTGTTTGCCAGTTTCTGCTCCACTTTGTGAATAAATCTTAGAAATTACAAAACCACACACAAAAAATGCTTCTGAGCTGAACCTGTGTCATCAGTGCGTTGACATGGACTATTAGCCCAAATGAGCCTAAATTAGGATGACAAACCTGCTGTCCCCCCCTCTATTTATTATTCACTGTTTTAAATTTCCCAGGATGTGATTCTATTACTAGCCTAATGAATGAGAATTGATGATATAATAACACTATGTCAACATATAGTGATGTTATGGAAATAATTATGTAGCACTTTCCAAAGTAAAGTATTTTTTGATAAATGAGAATGGATTTCAAATGTAAAATACAGCAATTACTCTTTGCCCTAGAATGTTGAAAGAAGCCTTTGAATCTACACAGGAAGTAGCTATTCATCAGTTGTAATTAAGTTGGAAAAAAATCACATTCCTATCACTAAAATATTAGTAATAACAATTTTGTTTTTATTGTGCTTATTTTCTACTCTGGGGACATTCACCAAAATTTAGAGAAAGTGTTTTCCAATGTAGGGATAATTAACTAGGTTTCTTTGCTCCTCTTTTCAGGGAAAATTTTAATTTAATAGATAAATTTAATTTACATTACATTCGTCCATTTTGTGTTGCTATAACAAAATACCCGACACTGGGTAATATATAAAGAAAAGAGCTTTATTGGACCCATGATTCCAGTGGTTGGAAAGCCCAACAGCCTGGCGCTGGTATCTGATGAATGCCTCCTTGCCGTATCACAACCTGGTGGAGAAGTGGAGGGGGAAGAAGGTGTGTGCAAATGAGGCCAAGCACGTGAGGTGGCCTTGCTTTATTACAGTTTGTTCTCACGGCAACCAATCCAGGTCCTGAGAGATGACAACTCACTCTAGAGTGAGAGGCATTAATCCCCTCATGAGGGTGGTCATGACCCAATTATCTCCCACTAGGCCCCAACTCTTAAAGGTCCCACCACATTTCAGCATCATTATGTTGGAGAATTAAACCTGAACATGTGCTGTGGTGAGGACAAACTACATTTAAACCACAGCACATACATTAACTCATTGAAGATGTGTTTTGAACACTTGTAAGCTCTGCCAGTGTGGGCTCAGAAAGGAACCAAGGGGGTGATCCCTGCATTTAGAGAGTCTTAATTCATTAGGGGAGATCTGTGAAGGCTGACAGAAGATGGTGTACAAAGGGTTATTAGAAAATGAATCTGAGCTGGGTGAGGTGGTGCATGCTTGGAATCCCAGTACTTGGGAGGCTGAGACAGGAGGATCACAGGTTCGAAGTCAGCCTCCACAACCTAGTGAGGCCCTGTTTCAAAATAAAAAATAAAATAGGTCTGGGGGTATAGTTCAGAGGTAGAATGTCCCTGGGTTCAATCCCCAGTACTACAAGAAAAACCAAAAAAAAAAAAAATCAAAGAAAGAAAGAGAGAGAGAGAGAGAAGGAAAGAAAGAAAGAAAATGGATCTGGATGGAAATGGTGGTGCATGCCTGTAATCCCAGATACTTGGGAAGCTGAGGAAAGAGGATCACAAGTTCATGGCTAGCATCAGCAATTTAGGGAGACCCTGTCACAAAATAATGAAGTAAGAACTGCTGGAGATGTAGCTCTGTGGCAGAGCACTTTCCCAGCATGCATGAGGCCTTGGGTTCCATTCCCAGAATTTACCCCCCAAAAAAGAAAAAGAAAAGCGGGCTCTGGATTCCGGAGGACCTTTTGGACCATTTCTTAGGAGCTTTGCTTTGTCAGTACCTCCCTCTGTGTCCCTAACTTCTTGACTTTGTCATCCAAATACTGTCTTGCATCTTAATGATGAACATCCGACCTCCTCTAACGCATCACATCTCCAGCGCTTCTTACCTCCTGTCGTCTGCACATCCTGCCTCCCCTTGCCTCCCACCCACTCTTCCTCTCACTCTGCTTCAACTCCCCTCCCCCACCCGCCAAAACTGCTCTTGACAAGCTCACCAGTGACTACCAACTTCCTAGATCCAGTTGGTACCTTAAAATTCTTATCTTACTCGAACCCTCCTCAGCATCTGAGCCAATTGCTATTCCCCCTGGAAATACTTTCTTCCTTTGAAAATGCACGGTTTCCTCCTTTCTCCTAAGACCAGTTCCCTTTACTTTCCTTCGATGGCCCCTCTTCCCCTGGGAAACCTCTAAATGCTCATATTCCTCATGGCTTGTTGACCCTCTCCTCTCCTCTCCTCTCTCTCTATTTCTCCTCTCCTTTCCTCACTTCTCCTCCCCTCCATCTTCTCCTCTCCTTTCCTCTTCCCCCCTTCTTTAGTAACTTCATCTTTTCCCATGATTTGACTGCTACCTATATGTTAAAGGGCCTCTCATTTATATCTTCAGCCCAGCTCTTTTCTGAACCCTAGATATTGAACTGTCTACTTGATATTGTTACTAGAATTTCTCACAGGCATTTCAAACTTAACATCTCCAAATCTGAGCTCTGAGCTCTCTCCACCATCTTCTCCATCTCAGTGAATTATATCTCCAATATGCTTAATGTTCGAGGACATCTCTGACCTTCTCTGTGAACTCTACTGTCACAGGTCCTTTGGCCTTTTAAACTCAACATGTCTAAAACTTAACAAGACCCTATTTCAAAAATTAAAAATAAAATAGAACTGGGGTGTAGCTTGGAGGTGGAATGCCTTGGGTTCAATTCCCAGTACCAAAAAACAAAATGAAACAAAACAAGAAAAAAAAAATAATCCATGTACACAGCTGGGCACAGTGGCACATGCCTGTAATCCCAGTACTTGGGAGGCTGAGACAGGAGGATCGCAGATTCAAGGCCAGCCTCAGCAACTTAGCAAGACTCTGTTTCAAAATAAAATACAATGGATTGGGTGTGTAGCTCAGAGGTAGAACGCCCCTGAGTTCAATCCTCAGTACCAATAAAATAAAATGCATACACAAAAGAAATGAATGGAGGAAGGAAGGGGAAAAGGAAGGAAAGCTAGAAGAAAGGAAAAAAGAAAAATAAACCCAAATTCACTCTGGTTGTGTCTCGGCCATCCATTGTGCTATTAAAGTCAGAACCTGGTGGTGAGTGTTGGTGCCTTCCTTCCCTTTATTTTCTTATATCAAATTTTTGTAAGAAAAAGTCACTTCCACCTTTGGCAAGTGTAATGGTTTGGGTGTCGCTGTGGGTCCTTTTCTTTGACCAATACAGAAATAAAGAGCCAGGAAAACTCCAATTGCATTGCTTAAGCAGGGTTTTTAAATACAGGATAGGAAAAGGTAAAAGGAAGGGTGCTTTCGCTCTCTTTCTCCTGACTGACACGTGTCATTCACACTCACACACAACCCCATCAGAGGCTCAACCCCCCTGTGCCTGGAGGTTTCTTGCACTCCAACCTCCAAGATGACCCGACCAGCAAGGAAATACTCTACCTCCTCCTGTGATGTTTGTTACCCTGGTCTGTGCACGAAGTTACTTGGTCGCCGTGGTTTTTACTAGGGCCCTTCCCCTGCGTTGCCAAGAGACCTTCTGCTGGGTCTTGGCCAGTTAGAGATCTGTCAAGTTGCTCCCAGCACCCAGGGGCCACTGCAACGAGGCAGTAGGATGTGTCTCCTCTGAGTGGGAAGCCCGTGGCACTCACCTAAATGGTGAGGATCCCGTATGCACCCCAAATTGTTAGAAACAGATTCTAAGGCAGCGGCAAAGAAAGCGCACAAACCCGAAAGTAACTTGGCAAGGCGATTTACTTCTGCAGAAGGGTGTGCAACTGACAGAGTCCGGCTAGCAAGCACACCGAGCAGGCAGTCTGCTCAGCTTTGATACTAAGGCGATCCTCCCCCTAGCCCTGATTTAGGGAGGGGTTGGGTTCACAACTCTCACAATTGGCTACTTTCCAAGACAGACAGTAAATTTGAAACAAAGTTTAACATTCTGGAAGCAACTATGAGCTAAGATGGATGACCAAAACTAAGATGGTTGACTTCTGGAAGATTCCTGGTCAACTAAAGGTCAACTATGAGCTAAGATAGATGGCCAAAACCAAGATGGTTGACTTCTGGAACATTCAGAGAGTGGAGCATACAGATACATGTATCAAAAACTAATGCCCATGTTACAGTTACAAAATGAAAGGAGTATGTTTCTATGTAGTTTGGTACTTTGGCAGAAAAGATGTTTTTTACTCCTTATAGCTATGACAAAAATAACAAAGAATAGAGTCACTCTTCCATTTTACACTCTAAAAAGCTAGGCAAAACATAGGCAATTTTTTCAGGGTATTGGATAGCTGGCTGATGGGTCAACAGAGGCTGCGGGACAGTGATCTCTTGAAGGGAAGCAGTGTGAGCCCTGCGTTGATTTCCCAAGCTCGTCCAGAGCGCACGGACATTTTGCCCATTTGTGTGTCCATCTACTGTCTGTCTTGCTGACCAGCATATGAGCTCCAGGAAGGGCAGGAGCTTGGCTCAATAGTAAGGCCCCTCGCCCAGTGCTCAGCCCATTATTAGCACTGAATAAATTTTCTGGATGGGATAAATAAGTGAGTGAGTCCTTGGTAACTTCTGCTCCCCTACTAGGCAAGTCCCTTCCTTCCTTCCTTCCTTCCTTCCTTCCTTCCTTCCTTCCTTCCTTCCTTCCCTCCTTCCTTCTTTCTTTTCTTCCTTCCTCGGTACTGGGGGTTGAACCCAGGGGCATTCTACCTCCAAGCTACTCCCAGACCTATTTTATTTTTTATTTTGAAACAGGGTCTCACTAAATTTCTGAGGGCCTCACTAAGTTGCTGAGGCTGGCCCTGAACTTGAGATCCTCCTGTCTTAGCCTCCTTAGTACTAGGATTACAGGCACGCACTACCACACCTGGCTAAGTCCTATCTTTTCCGCCTTTAAGTTACATCACAAATCCACCCTCTTCTCTCCACTTCTATTGCTGTTGCCCTGGTCCCCAACACCACTGTATCTCCAGTGGGCAAATGTTATAACTTTCTAGGTGGTCTTGTTAATTCTACTCTTTCCTTCTCTAATTATTTCACTGTAAGTGGTTCCTTAAAATGTCAATTTCCTCCTGTCCCTGCACAGTAAAAAACACCAATGATTTCTGCACTTTGAATAATCCAAACTCCTTACAACGGGGTGGCCAGCACAGCCTGCTACTCAACCTCTTCCTCACACCTCTAACTCTGTGATGCAGTTTGTCGCTTGGGTCCATGGATGCAATTTGAAAACTGTTGAGCTAGACAATTGCTGATGTCCTTTTAGCACTTAAGTTCTACAATATGATATGATATGATATGATATATATATCACAATCTAGATTACCCATTTAAACGTAATTGATAAACATTACCTGTAAGTTTGATAATTTTAAGCACATTGACAAGCACAAATAGAAGAAGAGTGTCTTTCATTGACAATGGGAAGAATAGGGTCAGGTAGTACTCTGGCTCCCAAGAGAGAAGAACGTCTCATTTTAAATACTGAGCTTTTATTTTCAAGCATAGTAATCGTAGAAGGCAAATTCCTCAGTCTACCAGAGTTTTCTAGAAATATTGCATGACAACATACGAACACCTTTGCTTTGATTCTGTACAGGCAAGGCGATGTTTGGCTTTGTTTTTGGCTTCTGGGTGGGGGACTTCCTCCAAACAGTGTCCTGTTCAGATACATCCTGCTTCTCAGCCTCGTTTTCTTTTTCTCTGTAATTTAACACATTGTTTTCTTAGTTCCTGAATCAGCCTCTTGCAGGTTTAATTAATGGGAATCAACTTGCCAACCATTGCACCATACAGAGGAAGGAGGATAAATGTCTTTGTGGTCCTACAGATCGGAGGACCAAACTAGAACATCTCACTAAAGCCCAGGCACCCTTTGATGAAGAAATCATGTCGTGGCAGAATACGGGCAAACACAGTGATCTGCAGCTGGCTCTGGAGAGCACGAGGAGGTACCAGGTACAGAGCATGGTCTCCGAGAGGGAATGGAGAGAGGAAGCAACGACAGTAATAGTCAGTGTAACTGGTATCACAAATAAAGTCACATTCCATGTGCTTTTGAAATTAATCCCTTCCTTGCTCCGCACATGCCTAGATAAGCAGGGATCCAGTCTTTTTCTCTTAGCCTCTCTCTCCTACATGGCCAGGAACTGTGGGCTCTCATCTGCACCTCTCTCCTCACGCTGGGCCCTGAGCTCACGTGTCCCTTTGCGGCTGGAGGAACCGTCAGAGTTCTAAGAACACTTCATTGCTGCTGGTCTCCTTCATAAGGAGGAGCTGTGGTGGGGCCTCTGCTTGGGGTCGCTGTAGCAGGCATCAGTTGGAAGGATAGAGTTGGACTGACCTGCCCTTCCCCTGCCCTCAACAAACTCCCTCCTGCCCCCAACACACACACAGACTCCCACCAAACCGGCCTGCTGCCCCAGTACTACATCCACACTTCCCTCCCTTCACCGCCAGTTCCTGTGTGCTGATTTTGGGAGGGGGCTTGGGTTTGGGCTTGGCCTCCCGCAGCCACTGCCACGTGGATCCAAAGTGGCTGCCACCCTGAGGTCACCAATGCACTCCCTTCTAGAACCAAGAGCCGCCCAGAAGACAAGCTCTTCCTTCCACTTGTGGAGCCACAGGGAACAAGTTTCTGGAAGAGTTAGGATACATTTTGTCTCTGGTTTCACCCTCGGGAATTCAGAAACACTGGGAACTAGTCTCAGAGCACCCCACCACACACTCAGAATCTGTTTTAATGATTTGAAAAGCGGATACTGGTGTGCCTGCCTGTTTGTTCATTTCATCTGACTAGGCAAGAGTGCTGGGTTCAAGTGCTGGACTCCCTCAGCCCGGTTACTATGGGGAAAGGATGGCCTGTGTGGGCGAGAGAGTGAGTTTGTGAGTGTGCACACGTGTATTTGTGAGAGCGTGTGTACGTGTGAGTGTGACAGTGCGTGTATACGTCCTTGCCAAAACCCAGGCAGGGAGAGGCTGCTGGAGGAATCCACGCAGGCCGGCGTATGCAGTGGCGGCGGTGAGGGGAGGGGCCAGGAGTGAGCCGAGGTGCAGCCCACGGAGGAGAAAAGCTAGGGAGAGAGGAGAGGCCGCAGGCTGCGGGTCTGGAGCCAGGTTGAAGGGCGGGCCCAGGAAAGCAACCTGCTCCTCAGGCTGCCTGGCC
This sequence comes from Glis glis, assembly GCA_004027185.1. Taxonomy (NCBI): domain Eukaryota; kingdom Metazoa; phylum Chordata; class Mammalia; order Rodentia; family Gliridae; genus Glis; species Glis glis. Next base: position 9,077 of record PVJS01032411.1, on the reverse strand, counting down.
TTAGTGAAAAGGGGTTGAGGATGGTAATCCTGGCAATCATAGGGATACTGAACGGATTTACGTATGGAGAGCCAGGAAATGCTAGGAAGTGTTAACTGTTACCACGATTGCTTTTTGCCATGTGTACAAAGATAGAATAATATTTAATATTTTGATCTTTTTTTCTGAGACATTTTCTATCTTACATAGCTGGGTGACTTAAGTCATATTTAAAGAAGTGTAAAAGATTAATGTTTGAGTGAAATGAGAGTGGAGTCTCTTGCTGAATACCCCTGTGGGGTCCAGGTGAGTTTTGGGGGTGAGGTGGGGAGGGTGTAAGAGAACAGGGTTTTGGGAGAGGGGGAAGAAAGGCCTTGTGGGTAGCTCACAGAGAAAAAAGGGAGGTGTTAAGGACAGTCTCACAGAGGTGAACTTGGAGAAGAGAGATATTTAAAGAATTTTAGCATTGGGCATGGTGGCACACACCTGTAATCCCAGTATTTGGGAGGCTAAGGCAGGAGAATCACAAGTTTAAGGCCAGCCTTAACAACTTAGACCCTGTTAAAAAAAATAATAGGGCTGGGATGTAGCTCAGAGGCAGAATGTCCCTGGATTCAATACCAAGTACCAAGAAAAAAAATCAGATCTCTCCCCCGCCCCCAGCAAATACTTCCCTCAGGCTTCTAGTAATGTTTAAGCAATAACCCAGATTTCTCCATTAATTTGTCTTTCTATGACTCCTTGTAATGTTTTTTGTTTGTTTGTTTCTAATTTACCGCTGTGGGGTAATTCTCAGTTCCCTTTTTAAAGCTGGGTGACTGCATAATGGATTTTTGAGTTTTCTGCCAGAATGTGGAACTAGGTTGTGTTGTAACCACATTGTGGTTCCTGTGAAAATACTTTCTCTATAAAGTATTCCCTGGCACTCGAAGCCAGGACCATGATATTCCCCCCATTTGTGAATTCTCAAGAGCATTGCTTGTTTGACGTGCATGCTGGGCCTCCCCCTTTACCACACTGTATTTCCTCTAGCTGTAGGATAAAATGAGCTCCGCCATCTACCTACCTTCACCTTGTGGTTTCTTCACTTGCATTTAACATGTTCAGTTTTGTCTCATTCTGCTATTGTCCCCAAATTCATGATTTTGCTCTGAAATTCCCATGTAGAAAAATTCTACTGTTGCTGGGTGTGGTGGCCCATGCCTGTAATCCCAGTATTTGGGAGGCTGAGACAGGAGGATCACAGGTTTGAGGCCAGCCTTAGCAACTTAGTGAGATTCTCAGCAACTTAGTGAGACTCTTAGCAACCTAGCAAGACCTTGCTTCAAAACGAAAAATAAAAAAGGCTGTGGGTGTAGCTCAGAGGTAGAATGCCCCTTGGTTCACTTCCCAGTATCATTAAAAAAACCAACAATAATAACAACAACAAACCCCCCAAAAATCTACTTTTGTTTTTTTTAGGTTCTGCAGGAATTGTCTAAGGTGGCTATTGATTTCGTTCCCCACTTCGTGCCTCTTCTGGGCAACGTCCTCCATTCTCTACCATGTTTGTGGTCGGCAGCTCTTGGTCCACTGTTGACTAATGATTGCTATCTTAAACCCTCACTTTCAGCCCAAGGGTCTAACATCTCCTTTCTAGTTTGTGTTTCTAAGCAGAGATGGTATGTCTGCTCCCCTGTCCCCAAGCCCTACCTGTTTGTTTTCTAATTAGATGGTTCCCTTACTTTCCTTTATGTTTTTTCCCCTCATCATCAAGTTTAAACTCATGCCCATTCATACTGATCAGACTTCTCCTAATATTTATTTGAAAGCAGCTTTCTCCTTTTTAGTACACGAATCCTCCTACCAGTTCGGTGTGGATTAAGTTCTGGTTATCCTAAACATAATTTCATCAGCCAGGTGATCGTCAGGAGCTTCTACTGAGCCAGACAGAAGTTCCTCTCCTTCCGGGAGACGTGCATTCTGGTTGTTACGGTGGCTCACTCACCATCTATTCAGTGGCCCCTCTATTCTTATTCAACATCCTCAACTTGTGGCTTTTCCACTGTGGTCTGAGATGGCGCCTCCAGCCTCAGCCGTCACAGGTCTACTCAGTGAGCAGGAAGTGGAAGGCCCAGGGACCGGCCTGCTCCTGAGACGCACACGTCCTCGCACCGTCCACTGACCAACACTTGGCCATAAGGTTGCACCGCAGCTGCGGAGAAGGCTGGGAAACAGTTTTGATTTTAGCACCTTGTGCCCTGTTAACATTGGAGAATTCTGTTGCTGAGCAAGAAGAGAAGACTAGATATTGGAGTCCAATCAGAAATCTCTGATTCCAACCTTAATTCCAAACAAACTCCCAATTTCTTCTTTCTATAATTCTATCTATGAATCCAAATTTGGGGGACTAGTCAACTCCACAGTCTGGACTTTGGCAACACAGTGACAGAGATCTTAAACATAATCCTTCCTTCCTTCCTTCCCTTCCTTCCTTCCTTCCTTCCTTCCTTCCTTCCTTCCTTCCTTCCTTTCTTCCTTCCTTCTTGGTACTGGGGATTGAACCCAGGGGGCATTCTACCTCTGAGCTATATCTCCAGCCCTACTTTATTTTTTATTTTGAAACAGGGTCTCACTAAGTTGCTGAGGGCCTCCCTAAGCTCCTGAGGCTGGTCTTAAACCTGCAATCCTCCTGTCTCAGCCTCCCAAGTACTTGGACTGCAGGTGTGTGCCACCACGCCCAACTTAAACATAACTTTTTATTTTTTTGTGGTACTGGGGATTGAACCCAGGGTCATTCTACCTCCAAGCTACACCCCAGCCCTATTTTTTATTCTTTATTTTGAAACAGGGTCTCACTAGGTTGCGGAGGGCCTCACTAAGTAGCTGAGGCTGGCTGCGAACCCGGATCCTCCTGTCTCGGCCTCACAAGTACTGGAATTACAAGCGTGCGCCACCACGCCCAGCCTGAACATAACTTTTCTAAGGAAGCACTTACCCATGCTTCCACTGGCTCTTTCCCACCTCAATGGCCTGGTGAGGGTTGTACACCTCTGTTCCTGTACCACAGCTTTAACTTTTCTAGTAAACCGGAAGCTCAAGAATCTGGGAAAAGATTGTGTTTTTGACAGCATCAAAGGCCAAAGTCTCTCTGCCAAATATTTTATTTGATTTTATTTCACGCTAATCATGCAATTCTAATTTCCAAATCTCCAGTTTGCTTCGAAAGACCACAACTTTCTCTCTCCTGCACGCTCCGCTCATGGGTGGGGCGGCTTTACTCCTTCTTTCTCCTTTCTCTTTTGCTCTTGGCAGATTTTCATGTTTACATTCATTTCGCATACAGACATTTCTCTCTTCCTAAAATTTGCATGCTTTGCTTTTCACCAGGTTTTAAAACACATCTTTCCTGGTGTCCACCTTACTCTAGATCGAGGGCCTATTTTCCATGGATTTGGGCACTGGTTGGATCTCTTTCTATTTGCTGCAGAAGTAACTATTAAAAGAGAAGAGAAAATGTCAGGTGAAAGGTTCACATGACACTTGAAAGATCAATTAGCGCTCTTATACCAGCTACACTTGTTCAAGACTCATTTTGATCTGGAGGTCTGATTGCCTCTCCTAGTAAAATATGTTTTGATTACATATCGCACTGTTCTGCGATTCTGTTGAAGAGTAAAACATGACCTGGCAACTATATAATATTTTGATGTATATGCTCAATCCCCCCAACCTTGTAAATTTCAAAGTTATATGAAACTGAAGCCAACAAGAATATGAACCTTAATTTTAACCATGTGTCTTAGAATTAGAAATTAAAAGAAATATCCCATGTATGACTAACTCTGTATTAAATGCCATAAAATTAAATCTGAAAAAGTGCATTATATACTTCATAGATTCATCTTGTCTTCAGTGCCACTAGCGCTGTCCCGGTCCCCGGGGTGTTCGTTCACTCCTTCCTGTCTTCCCCCCTTTGTGTCATTCACAGGCATCTTTCCCTCCTCCGCAGAGTCTGTTGGATTTGTCCCTGCGTCTTGGTTCAGCTGTCACATCTCGGAGCCAAGTCTCTATCAAGTCCCACATAAATTACTGCGACAGCCCCTTCACTGGCCACCTCACTCTCAATTTACTCTCCTGACTGCTGCCAGATTCATCCCTGCTTTCATCATCCCTCGCCCCTGATTAGGACCCTACCTTATGTCCTTATTTCTGATCACCTCAAATCTGGACTTCATGCCCCCCAAAGTTAATGTGTTGGAAACTTGATCCCCTATGGGAAGGTGTTGGGAAGCGGGGCCTAATGGGAAGTGTCAGCGTCGCAGGGACACTTTTTGAGTGGATGAATGCCACTGCTGTGGGCGGGGGTCCATTATCCTGGGAGTGGATTCGCCTGCTCTTGCTGGCTTTTTCCCGTTCTCTTTGTCCTTCCTCTATGGGATGAAGCGGCAAGAAGGCCCTCGCCAGACGCCAGATCCTCAATTTTTGACTTCCCAACCTCCAGAACCATAAGCCAATAAATTCCAGCTCATTATAAGTTACCCACTCTGTGATATTCTGTTATAGTAGCATAAAATGGACGGAGACAGCCTGGTCATAGTGAACCTTGCTCAATAGTTATGTTTCAATTTTATTTCAGAGCACCCTACCACAGTGCCCTACTTCAGTCAGTTTTCATTCTGTTCTCTTCTTTGACCAGATATTTCCACTGTCATGCCTTTCCTTATGTTCTCTCTTCCCTGGAGACACCCTCCCCCCAGCTCACCTGATGCCTTTTCTTCAGAGTCCTGAAGACTTCCTGTTTTCAACACATTCCATAGAATCTCTTTTTTTAAAATATGTAATATTTCTGTCTATGGTTTGCATTTACAAATTACTTAAATGAATTAAAGATTACTTGTTGGTTGTTATACAACTATTCTACTTGGATACATCTTCTCTCTTTAGCTATTTTGTCCCCTTTTCATTACTGTGACAGAAAATACCTGAAGGAACAACTTAGAGGAGAAAAGGTTTATTTGGGCTTGTAGTATGGAGGTTCAGTCCATAGTTGGCTGGCTCCAAGGTAGAAACTCCGGGGGCAAGGAGCCTGGTAGAGGGACACTGGTTTCACATCAGGGCGGCTGGAAGCAGAGATGGCGAGAGAAGGGACTAAGAACATATATAGTCTCCAAGATGATGCCCTAGTGACCCACCTCCTCTAGCAATGTCCCACCTCTGAATCTTGCTACACTGGAGACATGCTCTTAACACATGAACGTTTGGGGGAACATTCCAAACTCCAACCATAACATCTGCTTTCTGTTCCTCAATGTGTCTACTTGAATGTCATTTCAGTATTTATTTTTTCCTGAACAAATCAATGAAACAAGAACCGTAAAAGAGTTAAAACATTTATTTCATGTATTTTGCTTTAATTCACCATATTTATTCTTAGAGCAGGATTAGGGTTTAGATCTTTTGATTTTATTTATAAAATTCCACATTGTTCTTAAATATACTTTTATTTCTGGTTTTTGTTACTCGAGTGAAGCAATGATGAGATGCAGATCCCAGACTAAGTTCGAGGAGAATGAGATTAAATGAAAAGAATAGGAGAAAGTAAAAATTTTCTTACTGGGATCTTTGTCCAACTCTCATTGGGTTTAATTCACAACAAATTTGAAAATATTCAAATCTCCTTCTTTAGGACCAGGGCACAGCTGTTTTTTTGAATCCATTCCAGTCCTGGCTGAGCTATTAATAGTTGACTCATGGAGGCTCTTTCCCATGATTGTGGATAAGATCATATACAACCAAACAGAAATAGGTTAATTCTGAAAAGAGCTAAAAGGCAGAAACTACCAGTGAAAACTTAAAATTGTGGCTCTAAAAATTCATTTGTCTTAGTAAGAAACCAGGCCCTGTTTCAGCAATACAGGTTAGATCTTGGAGAGTTTGGCCTGATGTTACAGCTAGAATTGAGGTCTACCTATTGTACTCTTCCGAATGCCAGAAAGCAGGAAGGTGCATGCTGAGGGGGTTAGGATCATTCTAGCAGAGCTTTGTGTTCATGTACCCTGATAGGGCCAGGAAGCTTACAATCTTCCCTATCTGCTGAGGTTTTATTCATCAGTTCCTATAAACCCCAAATACCTGGAAGGTAATGACCAAATTTGGTCAGATAGCCGACTCCTGAATGTCATGGCACTCTCTTTAGCTCATAAAACAGTGTATCAGAGGCTCAGTAGACTCCCTCCAGTTCCCACTCCTCTTCCTAGACAGTGCCAGCCTCCCCCAGAGTTAAGCGGGAGCCATGTCATTAGTTCTGGTCAATGGAATGTGGGTGAAAGTGTTGTCATCTTCTTCTGGGCCTGGCTCCCCAAATCTCCACCGAGATCCTGGGCTTGCTTGCTCTTTCTCACATTAAATAGACAAGTGAAAAAAAATCCCATTGGAGAATTTGAAGTATGGTAGGGTAGAGCCACACGTGTAAGGAACATGGAGCCCAACTTCGCTGGGGGAATTCTGCCCCCATAGCATCTTCATTGACAAGTGAAATGAATGAAAATGATACTTCTACTGGTTTAAGTTTCTGAATTTCTAGTGAGACTCGCTATCATTCATTAGCCTGACTAATATAAATGATGTTATCGTTTATTCTTCCCAAGATTTAGAATAGTTTTACTAAAAACAAAAATGACTTGTTCATAAAAAATTTAAAGCTACCAAATTTAATTCGACTTAATAAATGGTTGATGAATACCCATCTTCAAATAAGAAAAAGAGTGTCCATGTTTATATAGCATGCTTGGATGGTGGCTACACTAGGATGAATGTGGGATTAGGTAAAAAGATGATTTTTCAGATGAACACAATGAATCGAGAAAAAGAGGAATAAGAATGTATTAATTAATTAGAAAACATTTATTTAATGCTACTATATGCCAGGCACTCTTCTAGGCTCTGGATGTAGAGCAGTGATAAAACAGATCAAGGCCTTGTTCTTCGAGACCTTCCACTCTCTGGAGAGACAGATAATAAATAAATAACATCTTACGTCAGGTAGTGACAGGGCTTTGAAGTAAAGCCTGTGAGGGGATAAAGAAGGACATGGATGGCTAGTTTTAGATAAGATAACCAGGGGAGTCCTCTTTGATGGGGTGACAGTTGAACAAGGAGGTGAGGGAGTAAGCCATGCTGAGGTCTGGGGCGAGGGCATTCCGGGAGAGGAACCAGCAAGGGAGAGGCCAGGGAGGAAGCGTGTGTCTGTGGCATGCATGTGGTGTGGTGTGGTGTGGTGCAGGAGGAGGCGTAGGCAGGGGTGGGAGTGGAGGGAATGAGAGAGGAAGTGGGAGGAGACGAGGTCAGGGAGGGGCAGCTGGTGGGCAAAGTATAGACTAAAAATCAGGATTTGGATTTTGCTTTGAGATGGGAAGCTGTTGGCGAGGTTTTTGTTCTGCAGTGTGTGCGTTAGGCAAGTGCTCTACCACCAAGCTACACCCCCAGCCCCTGGACAGTTTTGATTAGAGTTATAGCAGAAAGACCAGCTGGAAGACAATTGTCAGCTGGGCACAATGACCCATGCCTGTGATCTAGTACTTGGGAGGCTGAGACAGGAAGATCGCAGGTTTGAGGCCGGCCTTAGCAACTTAGGGAGGCACTTAGCAACTTAGGGAGACCCTGTTTCAAAATAAAAAATAAAATGGGGCTGGGTGAGTAGCTCAGAGGTAGAACACGCCTGGGTTCAATCCCCAGTAACCTCCGCCATACACACACCAGCTAGAAGGGCAATTGTCTTGGCAAGATAGGATAGTTTTGTTTTAGCCATTGGTTGGACATTGACGCCATCATTGAGAGACAAGAGGTAGAAAGGTGGAAGGGAAAACACAGGTTTTATTGAAGACAGGTTGAGTGTAATATGCCTGGTAGACATGCAATTAGAGACACCAAGTTGGACATCTGGGTCCAGAACTCAGGGGAGTGGTCAGGGTTAGAGATATAAATTTGGAGTTGTTAGCCTAGAGATGCTTGACATTTAGGCTAGATAGGATCACCCAGGGAAAGACTGTGGACACAGAAGAGAAGGGAGCTGAACTTGGCCCTGGGGGTCTCCTACTTTTTGAAGGAGCACAGAGGAGAAGGAGATTAAGAAGGAGTGATCGAGAGGTAGGATAAAAATCAGAAGAGTTCCATGTTACAGAAGCCAAGGTGAGAAAGTATTCCAAATTAGAGTTCAACGGTGTCAAATGCCACCAAGAATCAAGAAAGGGGAGAGCAGAGATGTGGCTATTGGACTTAACATGCGAAGTCACTGGTGACTTTGACAAGACAGGGTTCAGCAGTGTGGTGAGGCTGGAAGCCAGCTAGGGGTGAATGTGGGAGGTGAAAAGGCGGACAAGGGGCCATGAAGAACTCTTGTGACAAGTGTTACAGGAAGAAAGACAAAGAAATGTGGCAGCAATTGGAGGGAACTGCAATTTCTATGGATCAAAGCCTTCCATTCCTCAGTTCATCTAATCTCCCTGAGATGTCAGGGGAAAGCATCGCTTTGCACTGTCATACCAATTTGTACAGGAGTGCTGGCTTAATGTGTTGTTTCTTTCATATAGATTTACATTTAAAAAGAGAAATTTTGTCATTCATAGTGTTTCAGTCAGCATTTTCACTACTGTGTCCCCAAATACCTGATGACCACAACTTAGAGGAAGGAAGATTTATTTGCTCACAGTTCTGGAGGTTTTAGTTCATGATAGGCCAGGTCATGTTTGCAGAGCTCAGGGCATGGTGGCAGGAAGCAGAGAGCAAGGGGAGGGGACAAGGGACATATATATAATCACTAACATCATACCCCACACCCACAGTGACCTACCTCCTCCAGCCACACCCTACCTGCCCATCCTACCACCCAATAAATCCATTAATTTATCATGATTCAATTCTTTCACCTCTGAGCTTTTTTTTTCCTTCATTGCCAATTCATGAGCTTTTCTAGGGGACATTCTATATCAAAACCATAACATGTAGCAAATAATCTAAAATGTGGGGTACCTAGAATGAAAGAAGGTTCAGCTAAGACTAGCTCTGGAGTGTGTGTGTGTGTGTGTGTGTGTGTGTGTGTGTGTGTAGAGAGAGAGAGA
>PVJS01032410.1:0-22794 GCA_004027185.1 Glis glis | reverse complement strand
ACCACATACCACACACACACACACACACACACACACACACACACACCATAGTCCATGCACCACACAGGCTCATCCACACCACACACACTCATCCACACCACATACCACACACACACACACACACACACACACACACACACACACATACTCAATTTGTTTGCTTGTTATATTGTCTCCCACTAGACCTTACACACCATGGGTGCAAAAGCTGTGTCTGATTTATTCACAAATGGGTATCCGTGTCTGTCCCCAGGCCTGGCACACAGTCAGTGCCGGTCATGATTTGTATCTTTGGGGACATTCAGTCCCCCAGAGACCATGCGTGGAGGGCTTGTCGCCAGCCTGTGATGCTGGGGGAAGATGGTGGATCCTCTAGGAGGTGGGGCCTAGAGGAAGGAAGTCAGGTCATTGCGGGTGTGCGCTCAAAGACGATACTGAGACCCTGACCCCTTGACCCTCTTCATTGCTTCCTGGACACCATGCGAGGAACAGCTTCCTCCACCATGCACTTCCGCCACAAAGTGACAGGGCCCACGACCCTGGACTGAAACCTCTGAAACCATGAGCCATGCTCCACCTTTCTTCCTTTAAGTTGGTTTTTCTAAGGCATTTTGTGACAGCAATGGAAAGCTGACTAACTCAGTGCTCAGTCAATGTTGTTTGGTTTTTTTTTTTATTTTGCGGTGCTGGGTATTGAACCCAGGGGCATTCTACCTCTGGGCTACACCCCCAGCCCTATTTTTTATTCTTTATTTTGAAGCAGGGTCTCGCTAAGTTGCGGAGGGCCTCACTAAGTAGCTGAGGCTGGCCGCAAACCCGGATCCTCTGGTCTCAGCCTCCCAAGTACTGGGATTACAAGCGTGCGCCACCACGCCCGGCTTTCAGTCAATGTTTTTAAATGAATAAGTGATTCCAAGTACATTCTCGGCATCCCTTAAAGCCATGTGTGTAGCAACAGAGCCTTTCCCCCCAACAGTCTGGAAGGGGATCCTGTGAGATGACAGGCTTGGAATCCACATTGGGAAGCGCCTCGCAGAGGAAGCTGCGTGCCTAGGCAGGATTGGGGAGCAAGCCCGTGTGCTGGGCACAACTGGGAGGGACACAGTCAGGACTTTAGTAGCCTTCAGAGTGGTGCCAATAGTCAGGCGACTGGGAACAGGGGGTTCCTTTATCCCCGCCCATCCCTGAGCCTTGGTGGTCTCTGCAGAGACAGAAGGTCCTCTTTAAATGGCCTGGCGCTAGCTAGGTTGCACATGCAGGTCGTGACCGTAGTAACATTGTTGGTGAGGGTGGGGGGCTTTGTTTCTTGCCAAGTTTTATTTTTTTATTTTTTATTTTTTTTATTTTTATTTTTATTTATTTATTTATTTATTTTTTTTGCGGTACCGGGGATTGAACGCAGGGGTGTTCTACCTCCGCGCTATGCCCCCGGCCCTATTTTTTATACTTTATTTTTGAAACTGGGTCTCACAAAGTTGCGGAGGGCCTCACTAAGGAGAGAGAGAGACAGAGAGACAGAGAGACAGGGAGAGAGAGAGACAGGGAGAGAGAGCGCTGAGGCTGGCCGCAAACCCGGATCCTTCGGTCTCCGCCTCCCAAAGTACTGGGATTACAAGCGTGCGCCACCACGCCCGGCCTCTTGCCAATTTTTATAACTGTCCCTTGAAACCCATTAATACTGACCCCAACCATTTACATCACTTGAGATATACCTGGGTTTCCAGAAAATGCCGTCCCCTCCGATTTAAGATATCTGTGGTTGATCTGTTAGTGTTAGACTTTTGGTTACCTTCACCCAACCAACCGTGACAATTTTCAAACATACATGGAAGATTAGAGAATAGTTCAATGAATAGCTGTCAGTGCGTGTGCACATTTGCATCTCTGTTTCGCTCTGGTGTTTTCTTGACCGTTTGAAAGTCCGTTGGAAACCATTCTGATACTTCACGGTAAATATTTTGGTGTCTCCCAAGAACATTCTCCTGTATCCACGATGCCATTATCACACCTGACAAGATTAACTTCAACATCAACTGTTCGGTTCTGAGTCACATGTCCCGGATACTTCAACAATGTCATTTCTAGCTTGATTTCTTCGCCAGCATCCAATCTAAGGTGCACCTGTTGGTTGTTGTGTCTTATCTGTTTTAATCTAGAACAGTCTCCCAGCCATGTTTGTTATGATGCTGGCTTTTTTGACATGCACAGTCCCCTTATCTTAGAGAAAGTCCTCGCAGTTTTGGGCTGCAGATTTGGTCTTAGTTAAGCCTTCTTTGAGGTAAGAAAGGTGTACTCTGCCAATGGTCCGTGTCCTCAAGGTACTACTGTTCCAAAGGTTTGTTTATGTCTTGTCCATTCCTGGAAAGAACTTGAGGCCATTTACAGTAAACAGGAAAACCTGTCCAATAAAGAGAAAATATTTTTTAACATGTAGAAAGATGGCAGGTGGAGGGGAGGAAAAATGTGCTATAAACACATATTCATGTGGTTAGTGTAACTAAACATGAACTTTAACTCTGAGCTTTAACTCTGAGCTTTGTGGCTGCCAAAGGAAAAATGGGGGAAAAAAAGTTAAAAACTCATCTTCAGGAAGCATAGCCTTTACTCACACTAGAAAAATAAAAATAATCTGTCCCCTGGATGCCTAGACAAATGATATCAAACAAAATAAGGAGCAGCTTTTTTTTTTTTTTTTGCGGTACCGGGGATTGAACGCAGGGGCGTTCTACCTCCGCGCTATGCCCCCGGCCCTATTTTTTATACTTTTATGTTGAAACTGGGTCTCACGAAGTTGCGGAGGGCCTCACTAGGTAGAGAGAGAGAGAGAGAGACAGGGAGAGAGAGAGAGAGAGAGCTGAGGCTGGCCGCGAACCCGGATCCTCCGGTCTCCACCTCCCAAAGTACTGGGATTACAAGCGTGCGCCACCACGCCCGGCTAAGGCGCAGCTTCTTTAACGGCTTCATAGATGATTTCAGAATATTCTTCATTGAGCTACTTCCTTAATACAGAAGGTCAAAGTCAAGGATGTAACGTTAGAATGAAAAGCACTGAAGTTATTTTTAAAATACACCACATCAGCCAGGCATGCTGGAGCGTGCCTGAAATCCCACTGCTTGGGAGGCTGAGACAGGAGGATCGCAGGTTTGAGGACAGCCTCAGCAAAGACCTGATCCCTTCTGTCATGGGAGGGGGGGCAGGGGGATGGCTACGGGTGCTGCATGGTTTAATATGTTCATTCAAACTTTGGAATGTGCCTACCAAAGAAGACAAAATTCATGTCCTTTCTGATAATTTTTCAATTACACATCATATTTGATGTTATAGAAATTGTTGGCAAAGAGATAAAAGTCAGCTGGGCGTGGTGGTGCACGCATGTAATCCCAGTACTTGGGAGGCTGAGACTGGAGGATCTGGGTGCGCGGCCAGCCACAGCTACTTAGTGAGGCCCTGCATAACTTAGTGAGACCCTGTTTCAAAATAAAGGATAAAAAATAGGGCTGGGGGTATAGCTCAGAGGTAAAATGCCCCTGGGTTCAATCCCCAGTACATCAAAAATGAAAAAAATAGATAGATAGATAGATAGATAGATAGATAAGTAAATAAATAAATAAATAAATAGAAAAAAGTCTCCCATGATCTCACTGCTCCTGAAGCCGACTCAGCCACCTGCTCAGAGCGGCTCTCTGTGGACTCCTTCCTTCTCTCCAATTTCTGCCCTTCCTAGAATAAAACTTGTGATTATACATATAGTTATATCTGTGCGTGCACATATAAGCACACATCTATAGCTGCATGCCTTCTGGTCTTTAAGCGTATGTTTTCATATATACAATAATTCATAGACAATTTTGTACAGTACTTTTCTACTTAATTTTGTATCACCTGCATTTTTCCTGTACCATGCTGTCTTTACAAAGTCTTTTTTTTTAGATAAGTGATTTTCCATTGAATCGATGTACTGTAATTTAATTAACTGTTGTGCCGTTTGTGGACAGAGTCTGTCGCTGCCTCTCGTCCTTGCATCCCACATAAATCACACTTCTGTGGGCCGGTTAGACACTAAGATCAATGGCTCGCTGCTGCCCTTCCTGGCTTGCAACGATTAAATTATGCCATCGTGGGGGAGGGAGGCGATCGCGTTTCCTCCTGCCCCGGCTGGAAAAGCTGCATCCAGCTCAGCTGAAAGTCACGTCCTGGTCTTGAAACCTAAGGGCTGGGACACGGCTCCTTCAAAGCATGAGACCAGCATGGAGCCGGGCGGGGAGCAAGGGCTGCAGTGAACCAGGGCAGGTGGCATCGAGCACTTGGGAAGGCAGGTGGCTTAGGGACTTGCTGGTGTAGGAGGCCTGAGGGACGGGGCCAGGTCTGCGCTGTGTGCTGGGGTCTGTCCCTCCTCATCCTGGCTGCACCCAGCCCCTCTCGGTTGCGTTTCACTGGAAGCGCGGTGGCTGGGAGAGTCTCTGCGTTTCAGCACTGCGGAAGATGCGGTCCAGTGAGCAGTGCGAGCCAGATGTTCCCATCACCCTGAACGTGTGTGTCAGAGCTCTGAGTTCTGTTCATAACCTTGCTCCAGCTCCCACGGGGCGTCTGTGCTTCCATCCTCCCTTCTTGTGGGCAGCTTTGCGTTGTATGAAGATGCCGCCCTTGCCTCTCCCAGGACTCCAGGAAAGCAGGGATGATGTCTTTATTTAATTATTATTTTTTTTTTTTGCGGTACTAGGGATTGAACCCAGGGGCATTCTACCTCCGAGCTACACCCCCAGCCCTATTTTTTCTATTCTGTATTTTTGAAACAGGGTCTCACTAAGTTGCGGAGGCCTTACTAAGTAGCTGAGGCTGGCCTCAAACCCGGATCCTCCAGTCTCAACCTCCCAAATACTGGGATTACAAGCGTGTGCCACCACGCCCGGCTGGGTTTATGTCTTTAAAATAATTCATTGCCATGAATCAAATGGAATTTCGTTTTTTTTAAAAAACTAATATTTAGTCGCTTAACTCTGTAACGTTTAGCTGCCTAATTATATTTTTAAAACATAATAAATAAATTCGAGGTTGCAAAATAAAAGTGTTTTCTGGGTGTGATGGTGCACACCAGTAATCTTGATCACTCTGGATTAAAATAATTAGGTTTTACCAATTTCTTAACACAGTCGTATGGCTGCCTCACTTTCTGTTTGTTCATTTCCTCTCAATCTCGTCATCAGTATTGCCCTGTGTTGGCACAAGGTCTATGCAACCATCAGTGTGTGTGTGTGTGTGTGTGTGTGTGTGTGTGGTGCTGGGGTTGGGACCCAGGGCCTGCTAGGCAAGCCCTCTCCCACTGAGCAACACCCACAGCCAACTATCATCTTTGATGACTCTGTATCCCTACTTTAACTCTTGGTGCTGGACATGGAAGGCAAGTCCAAGACTGTAAGCCAGGAGCCTCTTCAAACACGGGGAGCATCCAGCCTTCCAGCGCGGAGGGCCTCGGGGATGGAGTGGAGAGGGTAATCAGTGAGTCCTGCCCCTCAAGTCTCTCCTACCCGGTACCCAAGGGGCACGCTGTGTGTGGCTCCCTCCCCCTGCCCTGCTGACCACTCTGTTGCCCTCTGCAGCTGGGCTCTGGCTCCCCGAGTTCCTCTTCCCACACTCGCCGAAGGAAGGTGGGTCCAGATGTTCTATCCCCCTAACTAAGCTCAGCCCCGCTGCGTTGCCAACCAGACCCTCTGTGTGTGTTTTCTGTAGAGTCGCTTGCTACGCTCTGGAAATTCAGACCATGCTGGATTTACCATTTTATAGCTAGGGATTTCAGGAGCAGCGCTACAGATGTTAAGCGTGTGAGTCTCTTGGTGCTAGTAAAATAAACCTTGATCAAACAGGGGTGTCGTGACTCAAAGAGGTAGATAGCCCTTCAAACACTCTGTCAGTCACCGATACAGATGTGGCAAGTTGAGTCATTTGGTAGCAGAGTAACTTTATATGGCCAGAGGCCCAGCTGTGAATATTTAAAAGGGGGGAAAACCTTTTTATCTCTAGACAAATATATTTCTGATCATAACTTAAATATTTTCTTTAGTGAAAATACTGATTTTCCTTTCTCGTCATATTCTCCAAAGAAACCCTGACTTTCCTTTGGTTGTTTAACCCACCAAACTAGGTTTCTTATTAGAGATCCTGCAAGACTTAATTAGAATTTCACTTTTATAATATGTTTGAGACTTGTTTTTGAAGGCTAACATTCTGTCTGCACAGATAAAGGTCCCCCCCTTACTTGGTGTAAACAATAGTATTTGCTAAAGGCTCAGGAAATCCCTAGTGCCTAGAGGTTGGCTTATGCCAAGGTCCTGTGGTAGTTTCTGGGTAGAATGTAAATCTTTGACCCCAACCCAGTGCTCTTTCCAGTATGTCACACTCCAGCGTTGTTTATAATAGAACAGGCCCTCTTCTGAGAAGATATGTTTTGCAGTTGATTGGGGATTTTTGTTTGTTTTGTTTTCTGAGACAGGGTCTTGTCACGTTGTACAGGTTGGTCTCGAACTTCTGGGCTCAAGTGATCCTCCTTCCTCAGCCTCCCAAGTAGCTGGGGTCACAGGTACCTGGCTGAAATTTGTTAGAAGAAATAAAATATTTTGACATAGTTTTTCATAGTTGCCTGGAAAACTTAAGGTCCACAGTGACTTTTCCATGAATTATTTTATGTACTTCTTCCTGGGCCTATCAACAACAACAGAAGAAAACATGGGAACCACGTTCCCTCATTTATAAAGTATGGGAATTAGGTTGAGTGAACGCTAGGTTTTATGGGTCAGTAATTCTGTTTCTCCAGAATCTATTTAACTTTGAAACACCAAACCTAGACGTATGTAGACATAACATAATATCCGTAAGCGTCACATGTTATAATGAAAAGTAAATTAGATTTCAAATACATATATTTTAATAATATAGGTAATACAGAATATATGCTCCTTAATTTAGAAAATAAACATTACAGGGGCTGAGAGTGTAGCTCAGTGGTAAAGTGTGTATTCCACTTGCAAGAGGCCCTGGCTTCAGTCCCTAGCACTGCACAGAAGTTGATTAAAATTAAATAAATAAATGACATTTTTTTTTTTATAAATGACATTTTCTAAAAAAACATTACAAAAAGACTTAAGTTCTCTTTGACCCCTAATCCATCCTGATTCTCTCCTGTCCCGCCCTAATGACAATGATTGGTTTGGGTATATCATAGAAACCTTTAAAAAACACATTTACAGGGCAGGGGGGTGTAGCTCAGTGGTAGAGCACTTGCCTAGCATGTATATCTAGTTCCTTAAAATATATATATAGGTTTTTTAGTGTTATTTATTGAACACAATGGGTTTCATAAACTGCTTTTAACACAAGCTGTTTTGCATGAAGTTTCCCCTTGACTCTGTTCTGGAGATCTCGTGTGTGGGTTTATATTGGTGTACCCCTTCTTTGTTTTATTTGAGCTGTTGGAGGATTGCTCCTGGTCTCGCGTCCCCCCTAGGCCCCACAAGGTGCATCTGACACGTCAGCTCTTGCCGCCACTCGGAAGGTCGCCCTCTTCTCCCTGTTCATTCCTGAAGCCCTTTCTGCCCCCTCATCTCTGTCAGAACCCACCATCCCCTCCCTCATTTAACCTGCACGTCTATCTGTCATCGCTTGGGTTTCCCTCGGTGGCGTTTTCTTGGTGTTACACGGCCTTCCTTGAGTCTGTTTCTGCACCTGTCTCTTTTCCCACACTACCCCCGGGTAGACGAGGACCTCGTTTATGCTTTTTGGTCTACCCTGCACCCTGGTGCTGTACCTGGCACACACTAAGTTCTGGGGCACTTGAGCCTGTCTGAAGACACTGCCACACAGAGACGAGGGCTGCTGCAGACCAGCCTGGGGAGGGGGATCGCCCTCAGAGCCCCGACACCCCCTTTTGTTAAGGAGAATTCCAGGCTACTTCTTCATTTGCAGAGCACAATCTGTGCTGAATGGAATCCTGAAACCAGGTTCCCACCATGCTTCTGCCCCTGTTAAAAATAAACCAAACTCTATCTACCAGGGTTTGTTTTTTTAAAAAATAAAGAAAATATTCCACATCCCTCCCAAACCTGCCTTTGAGCTAAAACATGGAGCAAAGACTTAATCTTTAACTGCAATGCCGGGTGAAGCATAAACGAATCCTGGAAACGAGAGCCTTCTTAATCATCCTATCAAGAGCACTGCCCCGGGAGTCACCTGCTTGGGATCTATGACTTGGGGTCTGTGAGAGGGGAACAGAGACTGTAAGCAGAATGCTCACTCTGACATGAACCTAACAGAAAAACCACACAGCCGCACGTTGTTCTGCACGAGACCGATTCTTTTACTACAGTTACTTCCTATGTTAGGTAATGCTGGTTTTATTACACTAACACATTTAAATAAGGAATAAGGAAAAGGTTATGGGGAAATGCCCACATCTCATATTTCCTGTGTGAGATGATGCTAATTTTTTAAAAAAATACAAATAAAGGTTAAGGGGAAAATATTACAGAGAAATTTCCATAGTGGTTCCTGTCTTAGAACCTGCTGCAAGTTACTGAGAAAGACAGATGATTAAAGGACACATTTATGGGACAAAGATTTGAGTATTTTACCTGCAGAGAAGGCAGGGAAGAGAGGAAGAAACCAAGCTATGTCACTCCATCCTCTATGTGTTAGAAACTACCCTCTGACAGAAGTATAGATGGGGAAGCTTCTTCAGACTTAAGAAAACCCTTTAGTATTTTTTTTTTCGGTACCGGGTATTGAACCCAGGGGCATTCTACTTCCAAGTTACACCCCAGCCCTATTTTTTATTCTTTATGTTGAAACAGGGTCTCGCTAAGTTGTGGAGGGCCTCACTAAGTAGCTGAGGCTGGCTGCGAACCCGGATCCTCCTGTCTCAGCCTCCCAAGTACTGGGATTACAAGCGTGCACCACCACGCCCGGCTCAGGAAAATCCTTTGTATGAACTGGACATGGTGGCACATGCCTGTAATCCCAGTACTTGGGAGGCTAAAACAAGAGGATCACAGGTTCACGGCCACCCTTAACAACTTATTGAGGCCCTCAGCAATTTAGTGAGACCCTGTTTCAAAATAAAAAATAAATAGGGCTGGGGGTATAGCTCAAAGGGAGAATGCCCTTGGGTTCAATCCCCAGTGCCACAAGGGAAAAAACGAAAAGAAAACCCTTTGTATAAAAAGATACATCCCAGCCGGGCACGGTGGCGCACGCTTGTAATCCCAGTACTTGGGAGGTGGAGACCGGAGGATCCAGGTTCGCGGCTAGCCTCAGCTACTTAGTGAGGCCTCCGCAACTTCGTGAGACCAGGTTTCAAAATAAAGAATAAAAAATAGGGCTGGGGGTGTAGCTCGGAGGTAGAACGCCCCTGGGCTCAATCCCTGGTACTGAAAAAAAAAAGATACATCCCTTCAAACTTGATTAGTATGTCTTGCCTGGAGCTTTCTGCTCAAATTATTTGTAATTCTCGTGATGAGGAAGCATTTCTTTCTAGCCAAAACAGCCGTCTGGGTGAATACAAATGAGTTTGTGTGAGGCTTGAGTTTTAACATGGTGAGCTCCGGGGCAGGTGACCCTCTGGGTTTGAGTCCCACTGCTGAACGCTCTCCTCGGCTTGGTGGGTGGAGGGCCATGCCGGGCTGCAGCTCACTCTACAGCAGCCTCTGCCTGTAGTACAGATGGGAGAGAAAAGGGAAGGAGGAAGCCATTTCCAGAACCTTCTACCACTTCTAGAGCTTTCCACAGTCTCTAGAATCTTCTGCTGCCTCCAACACATGGATTCTTTCTTTCACTGAGCAAAAGCAACTTGCTGGCAGCCAGCATAGGACCCGGGTGAATTACCCATCTCCAGCACGGCGACAGATGCACCCTGTGTGGATGGAAGGCTCGAGGGACCCAGAAGGGACCCCATCCCAGCCCCTTAGCTCTGCCCTCCCGAGAGACCTGCAGCCCCGTGGGAAGGGAAGAGACTAGAAAGTAGCTAGGTTGCTTTCTTTCTGAGAAGAGAAAGATGGAAACCACCCAGAAAGGAGTTTCCTAGCCCTGGGCTTCCCCATTGCACAGAGACTAAAAGCTTAAAATCGGATTGGTGGCTTCCCAGCCTCCTCAGGCTGGGGGACTCGGGGGGCCTCACTCTCGTCACAGGAGAATGATAATAATGATAGTGCCAGCCCCCAGCACGGCCACGACAGGCAAATGGCTGGAAGCGTGGAAAGCCCTTAACACAGGGCCTGTGCAGATCCAGGGTTGGATAGATGTCAGTTGTAAGGATTCATATTCCATTAATATCATTATTACTCACTTGTCTCTTTAAAAATAAAACTCCTCTAAGGCCGGGCGTGGTGGCACACGCTTGTAATCCCAGTACTTGGGAGGTGGAGACCGGAGGATCCGGGTTCACAGCCAGCCTCAGCTACTTAGTGAGGCCCTCTGCAACTTCGTGAGACCCGGTTTCAAAATAAAGTATAAAAAATAGGGCTGGGGGTGTAGCTCGGAGGTAGAATGCCCCTGGGTTCAACCCCAGGTACCACAATAAAATAAAATAAAAAATAAAAATAAAACTCCTCCAAGGCTCAGATCAGAAATGTTAAAATCCAAGGGTGATCTTAGAGTCCTGAGAACATCATGTCAAACATGTAAGAGTAATAACTACTATTTTAAAAAGTAAAAACTCAGCCGGGCGTGGTGGCGCACGCTTGTAATCCCAGTACTTGGGAGGCTGAGACCGGAGGATCCGGGTTTGTGGCCAGCCTCAGCTGCTTAGTGAGGCCCTCCGCAACTTAGTGAGACCCTGTTTCAAAATAAAGAATAAAACATAGGGCTGGGGTGTAGCTCAGAGGTGTAAGTTCAATCCCTAGTACCACAAAAAAAAAAGATCAATTTTGCCAGGAATGATTGCACACGCCTGTAATCCCAGTACTTTCGAGGCTGAGACAGGAGGATCACAGGTTTGAGGCCAGCCTCAGCAACTTAGCGAGACTCTGTTTCAAAATAAAAGATAAAAAGGGCTGGGGTGTAGCAGAGAGCTAGAATGCCCTTGGGTTCAATCCCCAGTAAAACACACACACACACACACACACACAAATTTTATCATCCGAATGGACTCAAACACAATTATTGTTCAAGTCAAATTGGAGTTTTTACTTTTTTTTTTTTTTGGCAGTATCAGGAATTGAACCCAGGGCCATTCTTCCTCTAGGCTACACTCTCAGCCTACTACCCTAACCCCGATCCTCCGGTCTCAGCCTCCCAAGTACACGCCCGGCTAAATTTGAACTTTTTTAAACTACTGTTAGCCACTTCAGTTCTCTGCAGGTGACATGCCCCAAACCAGGGGCTCCAAAGAGAACTTTTCCTAAAACCAGATCTCAAATGGCTTAAGCAGCCAAAATAATTTTTTTCTGAGCAACATAAGAATAAACAATAAGAAAAAAGAGATTGAGAAATTAAATGTAAACATCCTGGTGAATGCCTTACCAGTGCTGAGTCCCTTTTCCTGCCAAACACTGGCGACCTGCTGTTTCTCCTGTTTTCTCCCTGGAGAGTTAAGAAATGACTGCATGATAAGTTATACATCTTTACTGCAGGGATTACAAGGATAGAACCACATATTACTCAAAGTGGGGAATTCATGTCACATTATTTTCCATTAGTGAGTAATAGACGGGAAACAGGAGCTGTCACTACAAGGCCAGCCGGCCAGCTGGCCAAAGCCTCTCTGTGCATACAGGGCCAGTGTGCGCAGAAGTGTTCAAGCAACCCAGTCTGAAGCTGTTCTGCTCCTCCAGGGAACTCCAGTTCATGCATGGAAGGCAGGTAATAAAGTCCAATTATTCCGGATGCAGCTACCCAAGGCGTATGAAAATTATCTCATGGAGGGTAGCTCCGAAGCTAAGTATTTTTTAAAACAGCCATCAGTCATTCCCGGTAACAAAATCAAACAAACCGATCCATCTCGAAGGAAAGACCCATTAATCAAAAGATGGTGCTGAGATGTTGGCCATTTTTCTTTATTCCACATGTAATATTTTAAAGCTGACACGCTGACAGGGTGGTCGGAATATATGAAATTATCACGCCCGAGAAAAAAGACAGTCAAGCCTCGTAGGGTTGGGCTATTCGTGCATTACCTACTTATCATAGATTCCCAAGTTTTCCTTTTTAAGGTGTTTGCATTTTTCTTATTTGGGAGGCATGGGACCTGTGATTGGAAATGACAATGTTAAGAGGTTCTGCTGAGCATCAGCAGAATTTGGGAAAAGCAGTACTTTTGATCCTCAGAGCTGGTCGAGTTCTGGCCCATCGATGTCCCGGTCTCGGGAGGTCTGCACACTGGACCTGCCAGGGAAGCAGCAGGTAGCTGGCTTCAGTAGTGAGATGGATCGTGCTGCTTAGCAGGTGATGGTAAGACCCGGAGGAAAGATTAATGACATTACAGCAAGAGTGACATTTGTCTCAGGTGTTGCTGTCCAAGCCAAACCGCACAACACGGAAGTGCCAGCAGTTGCCTGGCAGGATCGAAAGTTTATTTAAATGAACATGCTTTTAAAAATAATAATAATAATAATAAAGGCCTTCCTCTGTTTTTATTTTCTCTACCTCACTGAAAACACAAGTATCCCAGCGGTCCTCCTGGACTTTCAGATCTCCTGAGGCAGTAAGATTCATAGCCTTTTCCTGGCCTCAGAGTTACCAGGAATAAGTTGCTGAGACAGGAGGACGAGACCCTGCAGCCCAGGAGCCGCCTCCTGAGGGTTGCAGGGCGCTGGGTAGCAGTGGCTCAGCTTTGTCCTCAGGAAGATGGGCGTGTCCAACATCTCTGATGCAGGCCAAACCTGGCCTGCAGCTTATTTTGTAAATAAAGTTTTATTGGAACACAGCATTGCCGTTCATTCACATATCGTCCGTGGCTGCGCTCTGGCTGCAACAGTGGACTTGAGGTGGCGAGAGGGACCACATGGTTGGCAAAGCCTAAGACATTTGCTGTCTGGCCATTCACAGGAGACTGGCCGACTCCCGGGCTGGGTGATGCTCATCTAGGGTCCTTCCAACTCTGATATTTGTTTCTGGAAAGAAGGAAAGAGCATAGGGCTTTGCGTACTTGAAAGGATGGCACTGAGATGGGAAAGGCCGGAAAGGGGGAGCAGGATGAGCCAAAATAACCCCAAACTCCCTCAGGGTGTTGCTCCCCTGTGACCTGGGGGCCATGCTTTGGGGGCCCACAATGGAAGACGTGGTGGGCAGGTGCTTTAAAGACGCCATCACCCTTTAGTAGCAGAGAACTCCCAGTAAGAGATGGATGGCACCGTGGTCCTCTGTGCCATCCCCAAAGCTGGCCTCCTGCATGGAGGACGGCTGTGTAAGCCAGGCTGTATCCGTGCTCCTTGCTCTAAGAGGGCATCCGGCCCGGGCATTCCACACGTGCACCCCACATGCGGCCTCCAGACCCGAACCCCGCCCTTTCCACACTGTTATTAGCCAGCTCAGGAAGTCGCCATTCCAAACTTCTGCCAAGTTTCCATAAGTCCCCTGTCTGGCCTCCTATCTCTCCAGCCTTACACCCACTCCTCTGTCATCACGGCTCCCCTACCTTGGCCGAAGCACTCCTCACTATCCTCTGGCCCCCCAGTATTCTGGAACTTTCTTTTCCCTTGCTGCCAGCTTTGGTCTTCTTGATCCTCCAAGGCTTGGCTGGGCATCTACCTTCTTTTCCATGAAGCCCGCTGGCCTCTCCTGCCCGGACTCCCCCTGCACAGCGACTCACACCCTCGTCCCGTGCACTTCCACTCGGGCCCCACGTCCATGACATCCGGGCCTCTGTCTTCTCTCGCGGTCACAGGATTGGGCCTCGAGTGGGGGTCAGTGCCCGCTGATGATCGAGCAGTTTGGCCAACCCCACGCTGTGCTAGTCTGCTTTTCATCACTGTGACCATAATACGTGACAAGAACAACTTAGGGAAGGAAAGGTTTATTTTGGCTTGAGGTTTCAAGGTTTCAGTCCATGGCTGCCTGCTTTGCTTTGGGCCTCAGGTAGACAGAACATCAGGCAGAGGGTGTGGTGGAGGAGAGCTGCTCGGCTCATGGCAGCTGGGAAGCAGGGGTGGGGGAGGGACAGACATGGTTCCCAAGGGCACACCCTGTGACCCACTTCCTCCAACCGTGTGCCGCCTGCCCACAGCTTCTACCACCTCCCAGGACTCCATTCACATTTTTAATCCATCAAATGGATTAATCCACCACTGATGAGGTCGAAGCCCTCATGATCCAATCATTTCCTAAAAGCCCCCCAACACATGAGCTTTGAGGTCGTTCCAGATCCAAACCCTAACCCCCGCTGGGGTGGGCCTGGGCATTCGCTCTCCATGAGAGATCACTGACTGGCACATTTCATGAGAGATCATCGACTGGCACGTTTCACGGAGCTCCTACGTGGGGTGTCTACAGGCCCACAGAGCAGCCTCTGTGGGCAGCAAGTGATAGGGAAGACTCTCAAAGGGCCCAGAACTCCAAGGTCGAGTCAAGGTGGCCCAGCAGCCATCTGGTGTGCGTGCATTGTGTCAACAACATACGCCAGGATGACCCGAGAAAATCTGTGGCTCCCCGGACGCTCAAGTCACCTCCGCCCATGGTCCCGGGTCCCCGCCCTCCAGGTGCCATGGCCCAGTGCAGAGGACATTGGGTAGGACCTCTTCACACCACTCCTGTTTCCTGTCTTCTCAGGTGCCTGCCGGTCCTGCTGGAAAGTGACCAGTGGCTGTCTCTGTATGTCACATTTGAATACCAGATGGCAGCATTTGCCCCAGTGGGCCCGGGGCCAACAGGTCCTGGATATATGATCCTGCCTATCAGGTGGCGGAACACTAACCATTCCCCTAATTTAGGGGCTCGCAGCAGGGTCCTGTGGAGCAGAGGCTCCGTGTCTGCCTCACTTGAAGGGAGGGGTCTCATTCCACCTAAGCGACTCCCCCACTTCCCTCATGCAGGTCTAAACTTAAAGCAGATGAACATTGCCTGCAGCCTGCACCACTGAGGGGCCTGGGTCTAACAGAGGGTTCCCTGTGCTTGCAGAGAGCATCCGGTCCCGGTATTGAGGTCACCTGTGTCCCCACTCTGTGTGTGGAACTGGTAAAACTACCTACCACGCCACTGTCCCAGAGGTCACACACGCCCCAGGGACCAGAGGAGCCAGGCAGGCAGTCCTGGGAGGGGGACGTCCCTCAGCGCTTGTCATTGAACGGTGCCTAATGCACTTTCTGTCTAGACTAGGAAACTTCCTAGATTTTTTTTTTTTTTTGCGGTACTGGGGATTGAACCCAGGGCCATTCTACCTCCAAGCTACACCCCACCCCTATTTTTTATCCTTTTTATTTTGAAGCAGGGTCTCACTAAGTTACAGAGAGCCTCACTAAGTAGATGAGGCTGGCCGTGAACCTATGATCTTCCTGCCTCAGCCTCCCAAGTACTGGGATTACAAGTGTGCGCCACCATGCCTGCCTTCCTAGATTATTTTTATAATAATTAAAGTTTAAGTCCAAAATGCCATCCTTAGTGCAAAATTTGGATGAACACAGGTCACCTAAACAATTTATCTTAAGAATCTCTCTCTCTCTCTCTCTCTCTCTCTCTCTCACACACACACACACACACCATTTATCTGTGTTCAGATGGAAGTTTCTAGAAGAGATGGATCAGTATTTTCTAAAGCCTGGAGCAGCCACATCTGATGTGCAGGAATCCAGCATGTTATCTGAAGTCTCTTGCTTGCTGTGTACAAAGGCAATCAGAAGACATTGTACTGGAGGGTGGTGGGTGCTGTAGCTGTGGGATTCCCGGGTGCACTCGGGCTCCCCCCAAGTGCTCCCTGGAGCGGGGCGGGCCAGGAGGGGACATCCAGCACAGAGAGCATGCTGGACAGAGCTGGGGTGGTCAGCCCTAAGCACCTGGCTCATCTAAGGTTTAGCCTCTGTGGTGCCGTGGACTCTGCCTGCCTCCATGTGTGCCATTTCTTCTCCTCCTTTCTCTTACCAAATTCCTCTGCTCCCAGAGTAGACCACATCCACGGTGGACACGTGCATCTTGGCTGGCCAGGCCCAAGGAGGGGAGACCAGGGTTCTCACTGCCTCATCTCCAAGACAGACACACTGACGCTCAGACATCCAGCCGATGATTAAAAGAGGGTGGGAGGAAGTCATCCTGGGGAACAACCCGAGCTCCTCTTAAACTTACCTCGAACACAAAAAGGCCAAAGTTTGGGAAAAAGAAAAATGTCAACATTTCCTTCAAATTTGCAGTTGTGGTTTGTAATTTATGGGCCGCAGTCCGGGGACAGATGCACGCGTCTTCATGTGCGGGTCTCGGGTTACCCTCCCCCGCGCATCTGCATCCTGTTCTCTAGAAGGCACCGTATATCACAGCGTCCTCCAAACTCAGACGGGAGGGCAGGCGGAGGTACAGGGAGTTCAGGCAGCTCTCTATGTGGGGCTTCCCTGGGCTTTGGGCAGGAATGTTTGCGAACCCCCAGCCCATCCTGGGGAGCGCTCTGTGTCTCCCAAAGTTAGTAAGTCAGGACAAAGAACATTCGAGCCAAATCAAGATACACAGCTTGGGTGGGAGTCACTCTCCTGTGGTTGGTATTTGTTTTATTTCAAGACGGGCTCCAACACCACCAGGGGTAAAACATCTTTCACATAAAGTGGGGTCTGGGCGTGGGGAAAGAAAGGCCAGACTGGCTGCATGTGGATGCGGCTGCCTTGATGATACTGGGCATGAAGAAAAGATGGATTTTAAATCAACAGAGAGTTGGGCGTGGTGGGACATGCTTGTAATCTCAGTACTTGGGAGGCTGAGACCGGAGGATCCAGGTTCGCAGCCAGCCTCAGCTACTTAGTGAGGCCCTCCGCAACTTAGTGAGACCCTGTTTCAAAATAACCTAAAAAATCTATCTGGTGGTGTAGCTCAGAGGTAGAATGCCCCTGGGTTCAGTCCCCAGTACCACAAAATAAATAAATAAATAAATAAATAAATAAATAAATAAATAAATAAATCAACAGAGGTGCCAGAGAACCTGCTATTATCTCAGATTGTTAATCAGTTTATCCACAAGGTGAATCCAACGATTTTTGTTTGGGAATATGGGCCTTTATTTTTAAAGCTAAGGCACAAATAAACTTCATAGAATAACTCGGTAAGGATTTTTTTTTTAGCTGATATGAAAATCCTAATGTTTAAGGGCATCTGATGAGCCTTGAACCTTCTTGTATAGAACACTCAGTATTCCCCCACATGATTTTAAGTTGGGAAATCCTAACAATGCTGCCATTTTCCTAGAGAATAAAATCCAAGAGTCAGAGAACTAGAATGAGAGGCACACTGCTAAATCTTCATCCGTCTGCTGCCCCCCAACCCCCCAGTGATCACTGGGTGTGGGCCGCACCCCATCGCTCCCAAGGCAGCTGCCCACACAGATGTACCTCCAATGCACGGAATATTATTTTCTTGGCCAAAAAAATTCCAAGCCGTCTACAGGACTCAATTTCAGGATTTCCTTGGAATGCTGTGGAAATGTGTGTTTTTGCCATGGGAACATTCAGAGGTAGAAGTCTGTGTGGCTCCGATTACAAGATGGTATGTCGGAAACTGGGTTTCTGAACTAACTGGACATTCATACAGGCCCAGGAAAGGAAGAAAACCACCTGCATACAATCCTGCCTCTTCCCTACCTTTATTCTCCATCCCTGTCCAGGTGGGTACCCGAAGGCGCCATGCGATGCCCTGCTACTTCTCCCAAGATAATCTTCTAGCCCCTTCAACGTGGTAGCCCAGATACTGCCAGGAGCCTGGGACCCAGCGGACAGCCTGGTGGTTTACAAAGAAGCCAGTCTTTGCAAAACAGCCACCACTCTCAGACGTTTCTGTTATCATAGCCAAGTTTAAAAATCTTTGATACTTATTGCCTATCAAAAAAAAAGTGGATTTTTTTCTTCCATTTAAATCTGGCTTTCCCCCAAGCCACGGCCATTTTGGGCCGTCTGCTCAGCACAGCTCAAAAATTGAAGCAAGCAGCTGCTCTGGCTTCAGTGTCTGGCCTTGTACGAGATCCCCCCAGAGTTGCTCTGCAAAGCAGGGAGCCCTCTCCATGGGGAGAGCTGAAAGGAGGTTCGCATTTCCAGAGTCGTGCCGGCTCTTCCCATCGAATGTCTGACTTGTTTCCAAGCTCTGCCCAGGCCCCACGGGTGCACCTCTGTGTAGGACCAGTATACACACACACGGATGCAGGGTGGGGCTGGATGGGTCACGGAAAGAGATCATCTTTGCCTTGGAGCCATGGTGGCTTCTGATGGATTGTTTAGAAGTATGGAGTCCCCCATCGGTGGTGGGTTGAATTGTGTCCCTGCAAAGGTAGGTTCAAATCTGAACCCCATATGTGTGAACGTGACCTTAATCTAGAGATAGTGGCTTTGCAGGTGTGATCGAGTTAAGATGAGGTCTCCCTGGAGGAGAGTGGGGCCTGATCCACTGACCATAGACTGCAACCACGTATCTACTACCAAAGAATGCCAAGGACTGCCAGCAACCCCCAGCAACTAGGAAGAGGCCAGGAAGGATCGTCCCCTTTTAATTCCCTGGGAAGATGTGTGGCCCAGCCGACATCTTGATTTTGGACTTCCAGCTTCCAAGACTGTGAGAGAATAAACATTTAAGCCACCCAGTTTGGGGTAATTTGTTACAGCAAACCTGGATGGGTATAACACCATCTTTGCTGTCCATGGCTGTTGCGTTGGGGTCAGGCACCCTCAGAGGGCACACTCAGTGAATTCTTATATGCTTACAGAGCTGAGTGGTTGGGAATAATGGAGAAACTTCCCAACCAACGATGGCTCCTCCTCCCTGATGGCGAGAAAAATGACTTGAGTGGACAAGTGGTTCTTGTTGTGACAAGGAAATAGCAACAGAGGCAATGGGATTTCCACATTCTACTTACTGTGCTCCTTTTCTTTGTGTAATCAAATAACACAGTAAAAGGTCTTTTGAGGAAAAGCACAGTTACAGCTAGCTCAAGATGGGGCATGGAGCCAGTGTGGATGGTACCTTCCTGCCCAGCAGCTGAGATGAATGCAGTCCTCGTGGCGTAAAGGTGGTTGCTATGGTTCGGCTGTCGAATGCCCCCCAGAAAAGCTCACGTGTTGGCATTGCAGAATAACTGAACCCGGGCTCTAATCTCATGAGTGAATAAATTCGTTGGTGGATTAATAATTTGAATGGACTTACTAGATGATAACTATGGGCAGGTAGTGTGTGGTTAGAGGAGGTAGGTCACTGGGGGTGTGACATTGGGGATTATGTCTGTCCCTGGTCCCCTCCCCCCTCTCCTTCTTGGTTGCCATGAGACTGCAGCTTTCCTCTGCAATGCTGTTTCTATGAAGTTTCTGCCTTGGAGCCAGCCCACCATGGACTAGACCTCTGAACCCACGTGCAAAATGAACCTTTCTTCCTCTAAGTTGTTCTTGTCAAGTATTTTGGTCGCAGTGATGAAAAAGCTAATAGAAGCCAGGCATGGTGGCACTTATAATCCCAGTACTTGGAAGGCTGAAACAGGAGGATCACAGGTTTGAGGACAGACTCAGCTACTTAGTGAGGCTCTCTGCAACTTAGCAAGAAAGAACTTGTTTCCAAATAAAGAATAAAAAATAGGGCTGGGGTATAGCTTGGAGGTAGAATGCCCCTGGGTTCAATCCCCAGTACCGCAAATAATAATAATAATAATAATAATAAGCTAATACAGTGATGGATTTGAAAGAACAGCATCGGCACCCAGAGCTTATCTCTTTTTGGTCTTGGGTGGGAAATGAGAGATGTTTATAGCTTTTACTGATTGGGAGAGAAATAGTTCAAAAGGGAAATAGGTTCTGTGCAAAGGCTGTGTTGGTTGGAGAGGACACTGGGATACAGCTTCTCAGAAATGGCCTAGTAGTCACATTAAGTATGTACCTGAAAGTCTCCTCATCTAAGTATTAGGTAAATTTGGACAGACTGTAGCTTATCTTTGTGTCACTCCCTAACCTCTTCTACCAAATGTGTCACTGGAGTTCAGTATATATTTGTTCGATTAAACTCTGCCTTTGTTGGATTAAAGTCATAGGTGCAGGAGTATGAAAGGTTTTTTAATCACTTGGTGAGATGAAATTGCAAATTTCTCCAGAGTAACAGGACCAAAGGGATTTTATATATATATATATATATATATATATATATATATATATATATAATATTTGTGACTTGAGTCTGAAGGCGGCCTGCTTACAGAATTAAATTCTTTCTTGTGCATCAAAGTCAAATTTTGATTTATTGAGGCCCTCAACTGATTGGATAAGTCCCACCCACATCAGGGACAGTAATCTGCTTTACTGAAAGTCCACGGACTTAAATGCTAATCTTATCCCAAAAATATCCTCACAGAAACACGCAAAATCATATTTGACCAAATATCTAGGCACTGTGGCTGTCTTTGTGCATTTTGCAATGCTACAATGGAATACCAGAGACTGGTAATTTGTAAAGAAAGGAAGTGTATTTCTCATAGTTCTGGAAGCTAGGAAGTCCAAGAGCACAGCACTGGCATCTGGTGAGGGCTTTGGGGCTACATCACAATATGATGGAAGGTTACACATGGCGAGACAGAGCAAGCTGGGCTAGTTCCAGTTTCTTTTCCTCTTCTTATAAAGCCACTAATGCCATCCTGGGAGCCCCACCTTCATAACTCATCTAATTACCTCTCAAAAGTCTCACCTCCAAATATCATTAGCATATGAATTGGGGCATGAAGTTTCCAACACATGAGCTTGTGGGGACACATCCAGCCATAGCAGTGGCCCAGCCAAGTCAGGACATAAAGTGAGTCGCAGTAATTCTCTCAGTCACTATTCCTCAGTGGGTGGACCACTGCCATTGGGGGGAGAACAGTTCTCCTCTGTGCAAGGCTGTCCCCAGCACTGTCCAGTATTTAACATCCTTAGTCCCTGCCCACTACACACCCATGGTGGTCCTTGTCATTACAACAACAGAAACTGCCCACACATTCTTCAACACCCACCCCTTGGGGGCTGGTTCTGCCCAGCTGGGAAGCCACTGGTCTGGGTTGTCTGACTTTGCAGTTGTTCGTCAAGACTGGCAACATAGAGGTGAACACGGGGCTTCTCAGGTCTTTATGTTCAGATAGCACGTGGATACGGCCATTGTCTAATCTGGGGACCAGTGAACTTTCTGTAAAGAGCCAGATGGCAAAGATTTTAGGCTTTGGGAGTAGATGGTCTGTGTCAGAACTACTGAGCTCTGCAGTGGTAGGATGAGAACAGACACCAGGACAGGAGTGAATAAATAAACACGGCTGTGTTCCAATAAAACTTTATTTGGAACACTTACATTTGAATTTCATAAAATTTTCATATCATGAATTCTTCTTCTTTTTTTGTTTTTTCTAACCATTTGAAATGTAAAATCCCTTCTCCACTCAGGGGCGATCAGAATTTAGCTCTCCTGTGCCTCATCCCTCACAAACTCACCGTGTCCAGCTGAAATCTGAACAGACTTCGATAAGTATTATCTGGGTTGTGCCAAATAGGAATTGGACAAAGAGTGCTCTTCAAACATTTTTTTAATCAGCAGAAACAAATCTGGTAGAAATCCTAATGTTTGAAACAAATATAGTGTTTTATTGGCAAAAGTTTTACAAGTTCAAATTTATAATATTTGTACATTTTGATGAATATAAAAATTGATGGAAAGTTCCAGATGACTGTGTTAACGTGCTCTTTGATCCAGGTGCTTAAAAAAGAGAGAGAACGAAGTTTCTGTTCTGCAGCAGAACCATCTAACAGTAGTTTATATTCTTATTCATGAATATGAAAGTCAGACAAGAAACACCAAAAACTTGGAATAAGTGGCAAATATAATATCATGACTCAACACGTCATGAGCTATTTTTACACAACTGGCTCTTCTGGCGTGTAAAATCTATAAAGCTATGCTCCTGTGATTCTATGCAAGTGGATAAAAGCAAGTTTGAATCTTTAAAGGATCCGTGCAGGAGAGACGAACTTCCTGGCCCCCGACATATTTGCAATAAACGCAAACTTCCTGGCAGAAGTACTGGAGGAAACTCGAGTCTGGGTAGGTACACACAGGATGTAAAACAAAAGCCTGGTTACCATACAGGTCCTCTGACCTATTAACCATTAGTGTATTTTTTAGTATCTCAGTGTTTGTGCTGTTATTATAGTTTTTTTTTATGTTACCAAAGTGACAACATTTTTTTTAACGTGCTTTTATTGGTGCATTGGAGTCTTACATTGCAATGAATATCTATTTGATGTTAACATATATGCACACAGCTCTTAGTGCCCCCCCGCCTCCCCCCACCTGTATGAAGTACTGAGAATGATGTTGGTATATTTTCACATGTACATATTGTTTATGATACAATGTGTATATGTGAGATTATACCAACATCATTCTCAGTGCTACATGTGGGGGGGAGGCGGGGGGGAGGCGGGGGGGAGGGACACCAAGAGCTGTGTGCATGTATGTTAACACCAAACTGATACTCATTGTGAAGTGAGACTACAATGCACCAATAAAAACATAAAAAAAAAAAATCTCCATATTGTTTATGATAGTAATTCCATTAATTCCCTTCTTTCTTGCCCTTCTCCTTCCCTTGTACCACTTCCCTTGTTCCACTGAGGGTTCTCCATTATCAACCAGAGTCC